>LPNX011170605.1:186687-237934 GCA_001517045.1 Pseudotsuga menziesii
AAAGAGTTAGAAAACATAGATGCATAAAATTCTAGGGCCCTAGAAACAAAGGCCATAGGCCACCCTGTACAATAAAGTAACTGCTTAATATAACCAAGGAAACGGGGAAAACCTCATGGGAAAAAATACCCCCCCTCAAACTAAGCAGTAAATCAAGAATTTGTTCGTCTATGCAGCAGCATCCTGAGACTGTGCATGTGAACCTCTAAATCCAAAATAAATTAATATGTCTGGAGGAATCTTCCACTTTGGAAGAAGAACAATACACTCAACTAAATCAGAAATATAAGCAGCTGCGCGGTGGAAACTGGACCCATGTAGAGCAACTGAAATCATCTGAAGAGAGAGCAAAGGTTCTTGAGGATTCGAACCATGTGTGGAACACTCAAGAAAATGATATGTTGCAGCCATGAACAGAAAACCATGAGTGGTAAAATCAGCCCCAAATATTAGGAGCAAGTGTCCATGCGGATGCAGAATGTCTTCCTCTTTACTAGTTCTGTGAGGAAATGAGCTTGTGACCAAAGGTAGAGAATCCCTGGGACTCTGGAGAGCGAATGCTTGAGCTTCATAATCTGATATAGATTCTGAAATAGCTAATGAATCACAAAATAAAATATCAGCAACCTCACAGGAGGAAAATAACACCAAATCCCCATCAACAAAATTGAAGAAGAACTGCGGTACTTGATTTTTCACACCGGAATTGGTGAGAGCAGCTACAAGCATGGCTGAAAGCTCTTGGATTTTAAAATATGAACAAAATAATATCAGATCAGAATGTAAATCAGATATAAATAAGTTCACAATAGATCCAAAACTATGAAATCAAATAAAATCCCCAGCAGCAGTTTCGAAGGAGACTTGTGGTACTTGTTTCTTCACACCGTTGATGAGAACAGCTACAAGTAGTACTGAAGGTTTATGAACCTGAAATTTTGAACCAAGAAATATCATATCAGATCCAAATAAGATCATATTAGATCCAATAAGGTTCATATCAGATCCAAAATTATGGTCAACCGAGACGGTAGATGCACAGTTTTCTTCTTCTTCAAAATTCTGAATTTTGGTGCATGCAATCCTGCAGGAATTTGCTGGAAGATCTAGAGCATGGGGATTGAATGGATCACTCTGGAAATCTGATATTTCTTCCAAAATATCCAAGGTATCACATATTTGCACACCCGTAGCAACATTAGAGGAAGAAAATTCAAATTTCTCCTCACTTTCGGAAGCAATTACTGGTAAATTTTGCACAGAATTCAAAGGAAAATCACCAGTGAATGTTTGCATGGAAGTGTAGCAGCATTTTTCTTCAATATCAAAGATTCGAATGTCTTCTTCTGTTTCAGCAATATGAGAAGATGAGATATCAGAGATCTCATAAACTTCCGGAGCATTAGGAGAAGGAGTCACTTCATGGAGACTTTCTTCAATTCGAATTGACTGTGTAGAAGATTCTGCTTCATCTTCATCTTGAACAACTTCATCAGAGAGAGTAGAGGCCAAGAATTTTGAGTGAAGAACTCTTGTGGTGTTGGCTGTAATCTCCAAATTACTATTATGATCCTCATTGTGCTTGCCAAAGGTTTTGTCCAATCTTGTCCAGAGATCCTTTGGGTATTCAGCAGAATCAATAACAAAGTACAAGTCATCATCAAGGGCCAGAGCTATTGATCCAAAAGCTCTGTCAATGTCATTTAGCCATTCATTCTCATTCTCATAAGTCTCTCTTCCAATTCCTATAGACACCTCATAGAGACCTCGTCTCTTGAGATATGCAATCATCTTCAGCTTCCATTCCGAATAGCTTGTGAATGGGGTGAGAGGAGGGATTGATGAGTCCATTTGAAGTTGTACCTGTTAAGACCTGCAAATCAAAACAAAAGAGGCACCGTAAGGTCGGACAGCCTGCACATTTAGGCTTTCATCACACCCAGCATAGTCAATCAAGCAAGCTTGATTAACAAGTTCTTTACTTGGGGTATTAAGTGGTAAGCCTTGGCTTTTGGTGCAGGGCTGGATTTCTGAGCTATTGCTCACTTCTCATGGAGAAATATGTCAAAAATCTTGTTCTTGAGAGATTGTTCTTCGTCCCGCCGCATGCTCTAATACCATATTAATTCTTGCACATGATCTAGGAACTAGGAATCAAAATCATCAAAGAATTATTAACAAATACTCATGAATTGGAAATAACTGGATACCAAATAGGTTTCCTCTCTGTATATTATATAAACAATAAAGGATTACAATTTCCATGCATAGCAATAGCTTAACTCCATGAATAATTTGAATACCTAAGGGACAATTCGAATTTAGTGAGTGAGTCTAGCTTAACTGACTCTTTGCCATGCAATCTCACTCAGTTAACCACTTGACCAAAACCCTAATTAACTCACCAAACCCTAACTGAAGTTGGAGTGAAATAAATGAATGAATCTCAACTGAAGGAGATCAAACACATGTCATAGCAATCCAATCATCAAGTGCTAGTACTGCATGACTCCAATAAACCTTGATGAGGTTAACTAAAGCTGAAATGACCATCAGAAGTTGGTGAAGGCACCTTGTTGACTCCAGTTCATTAAATAATCATTAAATAATATATTTAATGAATGGAGGCACCTTAACTGACTGTAACTGATTGGTTGAACTGATTGTAACCACTAGTTAGCAGTTAGGTGCATTAATGTCACACACATCACCCCTGGAGTGCTCCAGTTAGCCTCCTTGACTGTAGGAGAAGGCTAAGTTAGCCTCCTTAACTGTAGGTAGGCATGGGAGTGACTGGGATGATGGTAATTAATGCTCCACTGATGTCAATTAAACCTAGGATAGTGGTTTAACTAGGCCAATTTGACCTAAAGAGTGAGTATTATGGTAGATGTCTCCAACACCTCTACCATCCATCCTGGATCCACCTCAAGCAGGTAACTACAAGGCGGGTGATAACAGTCATCATCTTCATCACCACCACCACCACCACCATCATCTCCCTCTTCCAAATCAACATCTTCGTCATTGTCATCATCTTCATCACCACCACCATCATCATCATCATTGAATGTTGATTTATGTTCATCTATGTCTCCTTCCCAACCCACACCATATTGAACAAGCAAATCTCGTGGATCCTTCTTACTCCCCACTAAATGTGATGCCAAGTTTTGTTGTATTTCTAATATACTTGAAAATATACTTAAAACCACTACATAATGGATAATAATAATAATGTTCACAACATGGGCTATATTATCACTCATATTAACCATTGGATGCATTAGGGTTCCAAAGGCACTCTCGTATGGAACTGTTTTCATCACTGCTATTTCGTCCTCTATCTTTAAACATGCATGTCTATTGACAATTTTATGCTAACTTCCATTGGTGTGGATATGGGATAAAATTAACTCATTATAGTTTCATATCTACCTTCATTTATTGAATTATCCTCCTCCTTTTATCTCTTTATACTTGAACTCCTAGAGAATAATGGATCTCCCCATGTTTTTTCATCTTAGGTATTTTTGTTTTGAAAACATTCAACATGGACTAATACAATCACCTCATATACATCTAGTTTTAAGATTAGAAATGTTCTTACCAACCCACTTGAAGCACACATTCTTGTTTCCATCTTAATGTTGTAGAAGACCATCTCTAATCAAATGACCATCTATCCACTAGTACCAATCTCAAGATTATTCCTTCATCTCATTAAATTCTTTCTTCATGTTTCACATCTTTTTCTTCCCTCCCTTGTGAACTTATCCTTTGATACAATACATGTATATCTTTACTTCCAACATGACTTTCAAGAAAAAAATATTTACATCAATCTTCAGAAGACCTATATATCCACATTAGCCATGAATGCCAAAAACACTCTTATCCAGGTCATGCCATTATTACTAAAAATGTTTCTACATACTTTATTCATTCAACTTGTATATATCATCATTGTCGTCGTCATCACCACCACCACCATCATGTTGGAAATATGGAATATGGATGTCATTGATGTCAAAAGGAGTTCAATGATGATAGAGAAATAACCAAAGGACATGATGGCAAGAGTGAACTCAATGAAAGTCAAAGGAAAGACAAAGGTGGTCATGACATGGCATGAATGATGATATGGAGGATATGATGACATGGCATGGCATAGATGATTATGTGGCATGAAGTTGAATTCATTGTTGTATTATGACATCACTCTGGAGAAATATGGCAAAATGGTGAAAATCGGGAAATTGACCAAGTATGGAATAATTAGTCAAAATTGGTCCCAGCAGCCTTAAGAGAATGCCCACCACAATTCATGGTTTGAGAAGAATGCCTGCACCATGGTACCTTCCTATAGCTAGTTGGTTTGGAAACCTATTCATGATTTTATTTTGATTTAATATTTCTTGAGGAGAAAGATATAGGCCTGCCAAAACATGGATGCAAAAATGGCTAAGTAGCCTCAGAAAGATGCTCGCCCTAAATTATGGGTTAGAGTAAATTCCCACAGCACATGGGGTTCTTGTAGATTGTTCTTCGGCCTACCTGACCATGTCTTCAGATTATCTTGGAAGTGGATGAAGAAAAATTTATGGACCTGCCAAAAGGGTGTTTTAGGCAGATTAGACTAAATTGATAAATTTGTCTAAAGTATGGAATTGATGTTAAATCTGCCCAAGTGGCCTTAAGGAAATGCCCGCAATGACTCATAGGATGATGTGAAAAATGTATTGAGAATGTGAGTCCCTAGAGTGTTGTATGGATCATACAACCATGTCACTTGCCTCACCAGAGAGTCTCTAAGGGGGAAGATGTCAACCTGCCAAAAGTGCCTCCCAACCATATTTGCACTATTCCAGTACTGGCAAAACTGCCTAAGTGGCTTCACGGAAATGCCCACTAGAGATTGTCCTGATGATGATAAATTTATCTAAGGGTATGGGGTTGTTCTTTGATGAACTGGCTATATTTCCATGTTCTTAGTTTTTCTTATGGTGACCACATGCGGAAAATAGTAATCTGCCAAAATACATTAGATATAAGTATATTTCTAAATGAAGTATATTATATACCAATTTCTATAAATAAAAACATGAAGACTGTGATGAATAGGATTTTCATTGATGAAAACATTAATGACAATCATTTTGGAAAAATATGGTGATTTGGTGAAAAACAAGAAAATCACTGTGTTGGAAAACTGGCTCAGGTAGCCTTAAGAAAATGCCCGCCACAAATCGTGTGTTGTAGAAAATGCCCGTACCATATGGGGGTCTTGTAGATTGATATTTTACCTACCTGACCATGTATTCAGATTGTCCTGGAAGAAGCTGAGGAAGAAGTTATGAACCTGCCAAAACAATGTTTTAGGCAGATTGGACCAGACTAAGAAAATTGTCTCTAGTGTTGGAAAAACTGGCTCATGTGGCCTTGGGAAAATGCCCATCGTAGCTTATAGGTGTATGATAAAAATTATTTGAATCTATCATCCTACATATTGTTGAAGAGGATATCTCACCATGGTCTCAATTCTCAAAGAAGATGTTTGATGACAAAGATAATGTTATGCCAAAATAGAGTTTCAGGTTGTTTTGCACTATTCCAATACTGGCAAAACTGCCTCAGTGGCCTTGGGAAAATGCCCACCCTATCTCATAGGATGATGAGAAAAATAATATGAAAGTGTTAGGATATATCTTGTTGATGGGTGCATCTAACCATGGCCTCAGTTATCCTGTGCAGTGTTTTATGACAAAGATATAAATCTGCCAAAAGTAAGAAACATATTATTTTGCATTTTAAGAACACAAGAAAATTGGTTGTGTTAGATTCAGGAAATTGTAAAGGCATTTTGAAATGCCCGCAAGGAGGGGTTATTTTGATGATAAAATTCATCAGGTAGCATAGGCATGTTCCTTGATGAACTGACTATCCAGCCATACCTTCAGGTTGTCTTATGATGGTCTCATGTGCAAAATATCAATTTGCCAAAAATAGCAAAAATAATATTGTGGATAGTGAGAACAAAAGAAAATTGACTAAGTGTTAAAAACAAGAGTTTGAGAGGTCAGTTGGAAATTCCTGCCAAGGGCTTTCTTTGTGCAAGTAAATTTATCAAATGTCATGGATCCATTCTTTGGTAAGTTGTCCATCTGCTCATGACTTCAGGTCTCCATAGAGTGTTCACACGTGTGAAATAGGAGTCTTCCAAAATGGGAAGAAATATGTTTTGATGTTCAAAAGAGGTTGAGAAGATATTTTGTAATGCTTGCCAGAGGTTGTGTGTGTGTCAACATATTTATCTTGTGATATGGTCTTGTTCATTGTTGAAATGGCTATCTAGCCATGCTTGTAGGTTTCCTTATGGTGATCACATGAGGGAGAAATCAATCTGCCAAAGTAGAAGAAAATTTGTTTTTAGGGTAATATTGAGAGTCTTTCATTTCTCTTTTGATTTCAATATATATGTTTGGACATAGTAAAAAAATTGCAGGTCTTGATCATCACTTTATGTTATGAAAACTTCACATATTATAAGCTCGTACTTAAAAACAATAAACAAATGTTGTTAGTAGTTGCATGCAATATGTTTGGTTTAAGTTTTTTTTTTGTCAATGCAATAAGTTTTTTTGTCAATGCAATAATATGAAGAGCTTATATGTGAATTATTTGTATACTAGAGTAGAGGCCTCAAACATAATACAAAAGCAATGTAAATGTTACAATTGCCAATACACCACAATGTAAATATCTGTGTTACCCTGGAATGATTGACATTTGCACATCAATCTTCTCTTCGGCATGATAATCCTGTGATTTGTAAATTTTTCCACTGAAAGAAAAAAAGAGTGACTAAGTGAGATTTTTCTTTTTACCCCATAAGTAGAGTTCAATTGCAACCATTATTGTTTGTGTCAAATTTGACTAATTCTTGGGAATGTCATACTACTAGATCTTTGACATCATGCTTGACAGATTCATCTATAGTTGTGGGAAGTGTTATCATCTCCTAGTCATATTTGTTTTGGATCAGTTATACCTGTCTTACTTCCTCCAGTACACCATGCCAATTTTCAGCAAATTAGTTCTAGATTGTACATCCCAAGCCATGAAAAGTTCATAAAATAGCATGCCACCCCCTGCTACTATGTCACCACATAACTTGTCCTATTAAATATCCTGTAAATCTTTTAGTTCTTCCAAATCCTATCTCCTTGAACATGCTTATTTCTTAATCAATAAGTATATTTTATTTGGGCCTTGAAACCAAACTTATATCAGGAACACAAACACCTCGTTTCTCCTCTCTTATTTGTGCATCTGTTTATGCTGCAATACAGAGACTTGCACCAATCAAGTCTCCCATTTCTAAACTATTGCCTTCAAAACTTGTTGATGAAGTGCATGTTGTTGGAGACCAAATTCATCCAATCACAGAGCCTTGGGGACACAAATGGATGACATAGAGCCAAAGCTTGGGGACAGGCCACAACTTGGACAGGGAAACCTTCCTAAAGAAGGTAATCCTTCTTGGTAATGGTGTGGTAGATCAGGAAAAAGATTTTCTGCACCCACTTTCTGAAAGAAATTTACTGTCACCATTTGAACCAGAAAGTTGTTTTCCCTCTTGTATTTTTACTCCACTACAGAACCCTGAGGACATCAATCTAGGTAAGTACTAAATAGATGTGGCATTGGATTTACGTAGTAATAGTTTGTGGCAAAATCAGCTAGTATTTAAATATGCAGAAGGAAGTTGGAGTCACTACTAGAGAAGGAGGTGTTTTGAGACAATAATTTAACACGAAATTGTAATTTCATCTTTGACATTCCTGAAGTCACTATTACACTTTTTATTTCGTCTCTAACATTCTCTGCTTGACTTTTCTTCAACTCTTGTGCTATGAAACACTCATTCCGACTTTTATTTACAGCCAAAGAAAAATAATGCATCGGTTGGGCTTAAGCCAACCTGAGTGAGTTTATTGCAACAGGGTTTCAAGTATGCAACTTGCATTTAAATCCGTCTTCAGGCCACTCTATCGTTTCTACATTACTAGATTATTGAAGAAAAAAGGAAATAACAACACCGATGGTGGAGCATCCTAGCCTGGTACATTCCTATTCTCGTTCTCATCCTCTTTGATTTTAACACAGGAGAAGTGATCTCATGAATCAATCTCATTGTCGAATATTTTAATCAGTGGCATTCAGGGAGTGACAGCACTGTGGTAGGGTTTGAACAATGCTTGCATTTAAATTCGTCTTCAGGTCTCCCTACCACTGTTGGATTATTAAATAAGAAGAAATCTAACAGGGGTTTTCAACAATGGCCATGGAGGTTTCCGGTTTGATATATTCCTATTCTAGTTTTGTTCTGTGATATTTGACTTTCAAACTAGAGTAATGATTTGAGGAATCAGTCTTTAATATTGATTTTTGTTTGTGAATCAGTTAAGTGCTGGTATATATTTTCTGGGTATTTTAAATTGGGGCTTTGGAGCGTTTATTTGGATACCCACTTGGTATATTTTGTGCTCTTTTCTTTCAACCCTGAAGCAACGATATGAGTAATCATTCTTTAATTGGCAAGTGCCAGTGTATTTTCATCTGGGATTTTTAAATTTGGGGCTTTGAAGGGTTAATTTTGATACCTGATTCATTCGTAAGGTACATGACCTGAAGAATACAACTGTTATTTTGAGCCTCAATGTTAGTTTGTATCCCCCAAAAAAGGATGCATGCTTACCTTTTATGAATTTACGGTCAGATGATTGTTGCAGAGTATGACTGATCTCTCTAGTTTTGGATATGGTTGATAAAGAAATCTAGGCTCAATCCGCGCTCAATCAATCACCAAGAACCTTGTCGGAACTATAGCAAGTGTGCCGAAAATGCATGAGTTAACCCGCGCGTAAACAACCAACAGTCGTTCAAAGTTGGCATTGGTTTGGCGGGTGTGCAAAGATAGCCATATGACGTCGATATAGAGACGAAAGTTCCTCAAAAATTAAAAAAGTTGATATTGCCACGGTTTTTCCACTATGATAAAAAAAATGAAGTATTGATCGACGAATGTTCAAAACGTGGAAATATTTCACGGAAAAATCCGCCCAAATGTATTAGTGCTTCATTGTGTTGATTCCAAAAAAATCGGATGCTATAGATTTGGGGGATTATCGACCGATATCCTTATGTAACTTTGTTTACAAAGTAATTACAAAAACCATTGCCAATCGCCTGAAGCTTGAGTTATCAAAGGGACTCTCAATGGAACAATTTGGCTTCTTACAGAACAGGCAGATATTGGAAGTGGTGGGGGTGTCCTAAGAGTTGTTTCAGAGTGCAAAGATAAAATCAATGGTGGCCACAACTTTACAACTAGATCTAAACAAATCTTATGACAGGGTCTCTTGGGGCTTCCTCAGGCTTATTTTGATTCGGATTGACATCCCCTTCCAAATGATGAAATGGATCATGAGTTGTGTATCGATGTTTTCTTTTGCAGTGCTTATTAACAGAAAACCTACATATTTTTTCAAAGCAGCCTGGGGCCTGAGACAAGGGTGCCCACTATCTCCCCTTCTTTTTCTACTGGTGATCGAAGGACTAAGCAGACTAATTCTTAATGAAAAGTTCTCGGGTGAGATAAAATGTATAAAGATCAGTCCTCTCTTAAGCATAACACACCTCATGTTTGTTGATGACATCATGCTTGTGGGTTCTAGCTCTTTGGCGGAATGGAGTATTCCGACAGACTACATAAATACTTTCTGTAGTGTTTCAGGATTAACAGTGAACTATAATAAGTCTTGACTTCTTTTGAATGTGTTCAACGCTTCTCTAAAGGCAAACATGGAAAGTTTATTTCAGATGGTCTCTTGCCCATTTGTTGAAGGTACAAAATACCTAGGATTATTTATAAATCCAAATGGATATAAGGCTGCGGGCTGGAAGTGGCTGTTGAAAAGATTCGAACAAAGGATAAAATTTTGGGGATGGAGATGGTTGTCAATCGGGGGGCGCCTTACTCTTGCTAGGGTTGTCTTGACAAATATGGCAGTATATTGGTTCTCTTTGTGCAAGATCCCTAAAGTGATTATAAGCAGTTTGCGGAGGATGACCATGGCATTTATCTGGTCTGAACAGGTCACCCAAACAAAATACCATCTAGTGAATTGGGAGGACTTGGATATACCAGTGGAGAATGGGGGATGGAGCCTAAAGAACTTGTATTATTTCTCATTATCTCTTAGAGCCAAAATCCTATGGCTGACCCTAACAAGTGGGAGCTTATGGTCTCAAGTAATCAAGGAGAAATACATCAGAAGGACTACTATCACTCAGTGGATCAGAAGCTTTAGGAAGCCAATAACATATTCAAATGTTTGGGCAGGCCTTACAGAAGCGTTTCACATCCTTTCAACTTAACGGGCTTGGGTTCCTGGTGACAGTCATGCTGTGACAATCGGTGAAGACCCAATAGTTGGGGGGGCACATAATCATGTTTTGTCTCAAGAATTAAAATATTTCCTCCACTGTAAAGGTATTTACACCCTATATCATGCTTCCTCAATGCAGATCCAAGGTTTGGCTCAACAGAGGTGGCTAACTAGTGAACAGTTAGGCCTCTCAGGAACTATGGGTGCTGAATGGCATAAATATGTGGGGGAATATCAAGTGGGGGCAATCTTCCTAGATGAACTTCCAGACACTCTTTGTTGGTCTTATGATACAACCATAGGCAAGGTGTCAACAAAGCTCGCATACCAACAATGCATGGATCTTTTCACCAACAACCAGGAGTCGTGGCACGTGATTTGGAAATGGAAGTTCCCATTGAGGATCACCATCTGCGTATGGTTGGATCTGGATAATCATCTTCTCTCATGGGACAACTTGATGCGGTGGGGAAAAAATGGCCCAGGTATGTGCATGCTGTGTGGCACATCAAATGAGAGCATTTTGCATATATTTGTGACCTGTGGATTTGTTACTGTAGTCTGGAATATTATTGCATAGATGATCAATGTGGATTCTCCATGGTTTGGGGATTCTCTATCCTCTTACATTTGGACTTTGTGGAAAAATCTACCACATCTGCAGAATTTTCCATGCTACGTAATCTGGGCGACTCGGAGATGGAGGAACATACATATTTTTGAAGGCAGACGTTAGAGGCCAATAGATGTTGCTGTCAGGTGTTTGTAGGCTTCTTTTGAAGCCGGGGGATCCATACACAAAAGTAAAAGACTAGATCAAAAATCTAGGGCCCCTAAGGACATTACAGGGTCCCAAGATTGGTGGGTTTCTTCATTGGAGCCTCGCAGAACGATGCAAACGTATGCAGGGATGGTACTCTCATGAGAATGGTAGACAACAGTTTATTTAAAGCGTGGATGCACTGTGAACCTGGGACGAACACGAAGGGAGAAATCCTTTCTCTATAGATCCTGCTACGTTTATGCTCTCATCTCGGTCTGGACATCATCCATGTTCATGGAGACTCCATGATCATTATCAAATAGGCACAGGGGAACAACCAAATTCAAATCCTCACATTGAATCAATGGCTGATTCGGGTTCAAAACATGATCAATCATTCTCAAAGGATAGATTTTTCCCACGTTTACAGGGATAAAAACTCGGTTGCGAATGATCTCTCTAAGGTGGCTTTGTGTGCAGCCCCTGACGTGATTTTTTTAGAGTGATGTTCGGCGAATGTTCTACTGGTGGGCCGTTTTTAGGTTTCGATCTTTGGGTAGTCGGTCCTTTCCTGGATTCCTCCCTCTCGGGTCGTCTTCACGACTGCTCTGCCAACTCTGTTGTTCCTCTTTGGGACGATCTATGGTGGACTCTGCCATTTCCGATCTAGCATATTTGTCTTTGATCCATTTTGGATATTTTCCTATCCTCTCCTCTGTTCTATCCATCTCTCTTTTTGGTTTTTTTCCTAGGCATTTGTGTTTTGGCTTGCGCCTCTGTCCAACTTCCTGGGAAATTTGTAATTATCACTTATTGATATTTTGAATAGAATATCATTTTTTTTCATTTGATTAAAGGCTATCTAGTTTATTTATTATTCATGTGTCTATATTTTGACTACACTAAAGTCTATATACAATTATAAAAAAGTCTTTTGTTGGGGTTAACTGGATCTTGGGCTGTATCTCTTCTGCCAACTTTGTTGTCCTCGTAAATGGTTCTCCTTCTTCCTTCTTTCCAGCCTCTCGTGGAATCAGGCAGGGCTGCCCTTTGTCCCCCCTTTTGTTCATCCTGGTTATAGAAGGGCTTAGTATTTTGATCGAAGATGCCAAACGGAATGGCAAAATTAAAGGGATCAAGATTTCATCTCAGCTTTCTCTCACTCATTTACTATTTGTAGATGATGTGATTTTATTTGGTCTGGGTACTTTTGAGGAATGGTTGGCTTTCAAAGTCATCCTTGATACTTTTTGTGAGGCCTCAGGTATGTCTATAAATTTGAACAAATCTTGTTTTCTTCATAATGATCTGGATGAGGCACTTCTCCGAAGAATTACTGGTCTCCTCCCTTATAGATTTGATTATCTTTATAAAGGTTTCGGTTATCTTGGATACTTCCTCAAGCCGTTGGGATATTTGGTAAAGGATTGGCACTGGATGGTTTCTAAATTTGAGAAGAGAATATCACATTGGACAAACAGGCTCCTATCTATGGGGGGTCATCTGGTCCTTATACGATCTGTTCCGTCAAGCATACCTGTTTACTGGATGGCACTGGTTCCGATTCCATCCTCAATCCTAGATAAGCTCAAAAAGCTGATATTTTCCTTTCTATGGGGCTCTTCTTC
Organism: Pseudotsuga menziesii; assembly: GCA_001517045.1. Classification (NCBI taxonomy): domain Eukaryota; kingdom Viridiplantae; phylum Streptophyta; class Pinopsida; order Pinales; family Pinaceae; genus Pseudotsuga; species Pseudotsuga menziesii. Next base: position 199,533 of record LPNX011170605.1, read on the forward strand.
AAATATTAAAAAATTCCATCTAGCTGACTAGCATCTTCTGGCTCATCCTACTTCTCATGGTGGTTGGGGAATAAAACACCTACCCAGCTTCAGTCTGTCCCTGAGGATGGAAAGTTTCTGGCTTGCCTTGAAAAGAAATGGCATCTGGCATCTTCTTCTATCTGTTAAGTATATGAAAAACAAGCCTCTGCATTCATGGTTTAGGGAAAAAAGCTTCAAATATAGAAATGCCTCGATATTTTGGAGAGGGTTCATCTCTACCTTACTGTGGATTAGTAAAGGGATAATCTGGAGTGTTGGTAATGGAACTTCTATTCGCCTGGGTGCAGATCCATTCATTGGTATGGGCTCCTCCTTTACTCTGCCGAGAGACTTGAGAGATTACTTGGAAGATTATGGAATTTGCTCCCTAGCCCAAGCTAGGAATCAAACTCCCTTTGCCACAGGCTACTGGTTCTCGACTGAAGAACTCGATCTTGTTGGTGAATGGAAAGCACTCTGGGATAATTTTATCAGAGGTCTGGATTATGGCCGAAATCGTCTCTTTGATCAGAATGATTCTCTTATCTAGTCTCATAAAAATTATATAGGCCCTCTAATTGCTGCTGAAGGCTATGATTGTATATTCTCTGACAGTTGTTCAGAGATACTTGAACCAGTTCTAGAATTTATATGGACTCTAAATATACCTATGAAAATAGCATGTTTTACATGGCTACTAACCAGAGGCAAGATTTTAACTTGGGATCAACTCCAGATTAGAGGTTTTAATGGTCCGAGTCGCTGTGTTCTATGTGAAGGAAATTTGGAGGATATACAACATCTCTTTATTTTCTTCCCTTTCACTGTGCGTATATTCACTCATTTCGCGGTTAAGTTTGGGTGCTCCTTTCCTATTTTCAATATTGTCCAGTCTTTCTTGGCCCAATGGTTTTATACCTTTGTGCGTGCAGCTCCATTTAGATACTTGCCTCTGTTTATCTTCTGGGGTATTTGAATTCTCTGAAATCTTTGTCTATTTGAAAATAGGAGACCGTCTTTCTCAGCTCTTATTTCCAAGATTGAAGGTTTTTTAAATACATACCCAGCTCCTATAAAAATCCATAAAATTCGGAACATTGGTACTAAACCATTAAAGGCCTTTCCCTATGGATTCTTCGATGGAGCTGCTGCGAAGAAAATAGGTGGCTCAGGTTTTGTGATCTATCTAAATGATACTCACTTCTTCAGTTTCTCTATGGGATGTGGTAGCAGCACGAACACTAGAGCGGAATTATTGGCTCTTTGGGCAATTCTTAGAGTAAGCTTGATGATGGGTATCCCCATGCATTTGATATATGGTGATTCTATGGTTATCATATCTTGGCTCAACAGAATTTCTGCACTTGATGTTCCTTCACTGATGCATTGGTGTAATGACATAAGAAATATGCTTCAAATGGCCCCTCCGATGATCTTCAAACACATATTTCGTGAGCATAACTCGCTGGCAGATGGACTCTCAAAACAGGCCCTGAATTTGGATATGGGCTATGGATCTTTCTCCGAAACACTGGATGGTTTGGTCATAAATCATGGCCATTATGTTCTTTTTTAGTGTAGCTGATTCACATGTTTTTTCAGCTTATGTATTACAGCATATGATGGATTATCTTTGTCTGTTTCTGTTTGAGTCCTTCCAGCCAGCTTGTCTTGCTCAGAAATGTCTTGTTTGACGTTCATCTTCGATCTCTCTCAGCATTATCTGACCCGATTTATCAGGGATGATGAGAAAAGTCTACTATGATCAGACTTTTTCTTCTGGTAGACAGTATTCTGTATGTTGTCTTTTTATGTTGATTGTGATGTTCTGGAGTTTATCAGTCATCATGATGGTATGTAAATTATGTCTTATGATTCATACGAATAACAAAGATTCATAAATAAATAAATAAACAAAAAACAAAAAAAACAAAAAACAAAAAAAAAACAAGTCTCTTTTTAACGAGAGGAAATTTGGAACAATTTCCTGTAGATGCATTTTGCCCTTTTCATGAGTATTTGTAATTGAAACTCGATATGAAATATTGAATGATTTTGATGATAATTAAACCTTGTTTTATTCACTCCGTCAATAGTGCTTTGATTTCAAATAATCCTTGTGGCTTTAGAAGGACAAAATTCTTGAGTTGCGAACAATTCAGGAATTTGCAAACAATCCTTTAAATATTCACATTTTTCTCACTTTAGAAATATATAGAAATATGAGATTTGGTAAAGTAACTCTAGAAATATATGTTGAAAAACACACAAACAATATCATTAATCCAATTCATAGTTTGAGAGATGAGTTGTTTTTCATAGCCCTTTTTTTTCATGGTTTTAAAGTGTGGTTGCGCATTTTATGAAGGAAAGAAATGAGATGATCACAACTTTCCTTAAGGAAAGCCACAATAAATCCTCTTGTTCATTAGTTTTCCTTACAATATTGGCTCATTTGGACATGGTTTTATGAATTTTGGGGTTTTAACACGGTTTTAATAGCTAGAATGAAGGTGTAAAGGGGTGTAAACTATAAGGAATGTGTAAGGAAACCCATTGGTTGAGATTATGTTTCCAACTAATGGTTTTGACTAATATCTAACTATGTATGTTGATTTTGTTTGCTTCAATAAAGAAGGGTTTACTCCAATCCCCCATTCCTAGGCAAATTTTGCTTGGTGTGCATAAAAAGGTGTTTAGAATAGTTTATGAATATTCTTAAGAGTTTAATGGAGATGTTTAGATCTATTTAGGATTGGTTTGTATTATGTCTTTATATTACATTAATCTCCTTGAAGGGAGAAAGGAATCAATCCCCCCTACCCATCTGAACACATGAGAATGCATTGAATAACCTATGGGGTAATTGAAGAAAAATGGCATAAGGATAAAACTTCTCATACATGCATTATGTCAAACACTTTGAACGTCTATGTATTTAATTAAAATTTGCTCATAAACTTTGAAATTAAAACCACAAATTCAAAGACACTTCTCAACCACTGAAGATGAAGCAAACACATTGTACATAGATGTTTTAGTCAAAAGACCGGGCAAAACCCCAACTTGGGGAAACCCTGAAGAAGAATTTCTCATTAAATAAGAGTACTCAAAAAAATTTCAACACAAGAAATTATTTCTTCAACCCTCACTATCAAAATTTCACTAAACTGAAACAACAAACAACTACCTCAAAAATCGTTCCCATAAACAACAATACATCCTGCTATACGTCCTCTCCACACATGTTGTATTGCATGTAATTAATGTTGTACTTTTTGCCTCGATTTTCATGCCACATGTGCCAAAATTAACTTTGTTGTATGGTCTAAATAGTTCTGCAATAAATGAAAGAATGTTTGCCTAGGGATTAGTGCCCACACATGCTGTTGTATGGGCTACTAAGAATCTGTACTATACTCTTCTGGTTTCCTTAGAAAATGTGTTGTTTCTCATTCTCTTGGAACTCGTGCCACCTTTGCTAGGGTATCTCTTCAGTCTCTTTCACATTCTTCTTCTTCCTCTTTGATGGTGAACGAGTCCTTCAATGTCCTTTCACTTTGTCTTTTACTTCAATTTTGTAACTACCTTCCCTAACTACCTAATCTAGGGTTGAGATTTAATTACAAGATCAAGGTTCATCATTACATTCACATTTAATAATTAAATACATCAATTATTAAATGCATTACTTAAAAATAACCCACTTTATGAAGTACAAAACATAAACACTTTATTTATATAAAAGTCGCTTTTTACATAAATATACAAAGGACAAAGCCTTTACATAAGCCCCCCTCATCACACTCACACCAAAAACATGAGGGAGGCCATTCAAAGTTATCATTTTCCAACAGTAACTATGTTAGATGGATTCAAGGATTTCTTTGAAATAGTTATTGCTACCATATGATGAGTTATGCGATGTTTATCTTCAAGATTAATGGCATGTATCTTTATGGTTTTGAAATCCCTAAGTATCTATGTATATGAAAACAATAAGTCGAGAGTTCTGTATATCAATTAATCATTTCCAAATGATGCCATAACCTTAAGGAATATTGAACCACTCTTCTAAACAAGGTATATAGTGTTACATGCATGAGATTGTGGCCACTAGCCTAAAAACCTAGATATATCCTCTTTAGATTAAAGTCATAATTATTTCCTAAATATGCCATGCGACAATCAAGTTGAAATAGGTAAAGATTGAATGTGAATTCATTGTTCATGCTTTGGTGAATGGAATGGATTATGCCATTTATAAAATTTGGATAATGTTAAGTTAAACTTGACTTGGTAAAAGAGTCAAAGATGGGTTTACCGTTGCTGGTTTATGGGCCCATGGTATTGCATGTGATAAAGCCTACTTAAGGGCTTTAGTAACTCCATTATTAAGTTCCTAAGTTAGTCAATGTTGGCTTATGAGTGGCCAATGATGGTTGGATTGGCCATGCCTTGGTCAGAGTGGTCAAGAGTAATTGATCTATTGTTGGTGGTTTTCTCAATTTTTGGTTTTCATGGTAAAAATATTCTTCTTCATTGTGTGTGGTTGCTTATTATATGTATTATATGTTTTTCATTTCCTAACACTTTAGACATAATAATGGAAACGTGTAGTGAAGTAAATTATCATTCTTGGATTTACTTGCATTGCAAAACTTGAATCTAATTTGTATTGTATAACGGGAAATCGATAATCTTACAATGAAAAGATTCCAATCTTGTTTTATGTTGTCTAATGAAATACCCAAACTTTGTCATGCCAATTTAAAAAGGGTTTTTATCAAAACCTAAATGCTCAATTGCCTCAACTGCGTCAATCTCAAATGCAGGGGAAATATGGCATATTGATTGTCTTCCTAAACTAAATTCCTTTTGTATGTTGGGTTCTAGAACATAGGAAGGATTTCATAGAAGAACACCTCAAGAAGTATAACATATGTTGGTCATCACAATTTTCTCTTTATGATGAGGTGGAAGAAACAAGACAAAATATATTCATGGAATGCATGTATGCTCAAAAAGTATAGGAAGAGATATTACGTGTTAGGTGAAAAGGTTATTCTATATATGCATTCGAGTGACTTGTATTCTATTGACATACATATTATCCAATATCTCTTCAAAATAAACTAATATTAAGGTGTTAGATGACCCTCCCTAATTTTGTTTGTTGGAAGATTTAGTTGGATTGAAACAAGGAAATATTCTCATCGTTTGAGCTCGTTGACATAAAACAATCAAAGCCAAGGCTATGTGGAAAGAAACTTTAAGAGATCATGTAATTTAAGAAATAACACAAGAAAACTCAGAGTGCAAGAGTGCTTATGGGTTAGAGACCTACTTGGGATCCCCCAGTCCAGTATCTTATATCCAAATCCATGATCTAACCAACAACAATGTTTGGATGACAATAAATCAAAGATGAAAGATTCACCTAATTCTTGCAAGTGTTATAAGTTATTTTTTTATGGTGCCTCCAAAGTAAATCCAAGGGTGATAGGAGCAGAAGGGATTCTCATTAACCCCAATGGAATTGTTGTAACAACCTTCTCTTGGGGACTAGGAATAACCTCAAATAAGAACGCATAAATTTATGCATTATACCTTGGACCAAAGCTTTTTCAATCCTCTCAAGTTAAGAAAACAATAATCGTAGGAGCTCTTTTTTCATTAATCAAATGTGTTAAAGGATGAGACCCTACTTCATAGAACCTTTCAAAGAGTTCATAAGAATTTGGAAGGGCTTGAAGATGTGAAAAAAATTCACGTTATAAGAGGCAATTATGAAATGATTGATCTTAAGGAAAATGATGCAATTTACTTAGATAGGGGAATCCTAGTTAAAAATGAGGACCCCCTCGACAATTTCCAAATCCCCTACCTAAGTTGTGAATTGCAACATTAAGTGTATAGGTATTGCTACTTATTTCAAACTTTAATGATTATTTGGAGAATCCACTTGGCATAACGACAACATGAATATACATGCAAGATGCCTCATTAAAGGCCTATGCAAGGGAGATCTAATGCCCCCTCATGTCTACTACTCCTTTGTTATCACACATTACATTTGCATCATGGAAGACTCTAATCCCCCTATGTGAAGCCTCTCCCAGAGGTGGGATTAATTGCTGGAAATTTATGTACAAGGACTCAAGAACCTTAGGGCACAATTGTGATTTAGAGGTAGTCTACCTATTTTGTGATTAGTTTGGCCAAGGAATTTGGTACAGAAACAAGTTTGTTTTTTTTGTATACAACTTCCTCCATCATCATGGCTTAAATTAATTTGTCTCGATAGAGCCATGAAAACATCATTCTTTGAGATGTTGTTTTATCTAGTTTGTTGCTTGGCTTGTAGTTTGAATAGGAACCCATATTGTACTGCAACTAGTTTTGTAGGCTCGGGATTGCATTTTTTTGGGGGTATGGTTAATGGGGTCTTGTTTATCTTTGGATCATTATCTATTCATAAATTGAGGGTTGGGGTTAGGATTCCTACTGTGTTTGGTATCATGGCATAGTGTTGGGTTGAGCAGGGGTGATAGTATTTCTAAGGTGAATAAAATTTTGAGAAGAATGAATAGTCAATTGAAAGGGATGACTTAAGCAATTGAATATCTAAGTATCCATACGAAGAAGTAAGAAAACAAGCAAGAGGAGATGGAAGTTTCCCTAAAATATCAATCTTTAAAGCTTGAAAAAATTGCCAATGATTCAAAAATGCATTATAATATCATACTAGGAAAATCCACAAGATCTCAATCCATTGCAAGTCATTTGATAGTATCCACAAGTTCAGTGAAGGAGAATGCTAGAGAAGAAGAAATGATGCAACAAACAACAATGACATTAGTGGACCAACCAAATTTCAAGGAGGGAGATGGTATGGAGTGTTAAAATTTGTCTATGGATGAGACCCATTTACGGCATAACGTTGGGTAATATGTTATCGTATATTCTTATTTTGTTTATGTTTTATCAGTCAGTTTATTAGAAAAAACAATTTTAGATATGATAGAAAGGTCACATGCCATAGTATTATGTTTTTATATGTGTTGTATTATTTAGTACAAAATAAGAGATAAATGACAAAGCAATCGAAAATTTTGATCACCACAGTTTTTTCAAGAGATAAACGACCAAACTTAAGAAATTTTAAGTAAGCCAACTAAAAATGACCAATTTGGTCACGAGATGAAATATACGACTAGATAACAACTAAACTAAAAATGACCACATAACAATAACATTAAAAACATGAATTGGTCATTTATCTAGTCATTTTTAGTTGTGTCACTCCAAAAATAGAAAATTACAATTTTGGAAATGAATTTGTATAATTTACTAAATTTTAACACTATAAATGGATTCAGATTCAGAGACCCCCTTCTGAATCCATTTGCAATACTAAAATTTAGTAAATTGTAACATTGTAGATGGTTTTAGAGACATGAAAAATGTTAATTGTGTCACAACGCAGCAATGAAAAATTTCAATTTTGACAATGAATTGTTGCAATTTACTAAATTCTAACACTGCAAATGGATTCAGAGACCCCATCTGAATCCATCTATAGTGTTAAAATTTAGTAAATTGTAATTGTATGTGACGAACACTAGTAGAATTTTGGCAAATAAATGACCAAGTGACTAAAAAAATTAGTCACAACAGTGTTTTTAAAATAAATACTATTAAATTTGAGCAATCAACTAAAAATGACGAAATTAAATGACTAATTTAGCCATAGGATAAAAAAAAATATGACTAGATATTAAGTTACAAACTAAAAATGATTAATTTAGTCCAAACATTAATATAAATATTCCCTCTAGAGATGATATAACCCTATGGGTCGTGAATATATTCAATGAAGATCACTATGGGACTAATACTACAATTTTGTAAATTTTAACGTTGTAGATGGATTCAAAGACCACCTTCAAAGGGGGGGTCTCTGAATCCATTTACAACATTAAAATTTAGAAAATTGTAAAACTTAAGGGGGTCCCTTAGGGTAGATCATTAAAGGACATACACGCATATATTATACATATAGTTAGGTTGTTCTAAGCAACAAATTGATCAAGCCTTGACTCAATATAGTATATATATAAAGGACCCAAAATGAGTATTTGAATCTATCTGCAACGTTTAAATTTACTAAATAGTAAAACTTGTTTTAAGATTTAGTAAATTTTAACAGTGCAAATGGACTTAGAGGAGTCTCTGAATCTATCCGCAACGTTAAATTTATTTGGTAAATTTTAATGTTGCAGGGAAATAAATTGTATATTACATATAGGTGGGAGGAATTTAACGTCATCCTCGCCCCAGTAATCCCAACTCATTATATATATATATATATATATATATATATATATATATATATATATTGCTTAAATNATAAATTTTAATAAAAATAAAAATTTAGGGGAAATTTAATGGAGGGAGATTAAAATTTGGGAAAGAAAGAGAGAAAAAAAAATTGGAGGAAAAACACCAAGGGCAAAAAGAAATAAAATTTGAGGGAAAAATATACAGTTTTCTTCTACGAGGGAATGAGCAAATCAAGAGTGGCTTGAGGCAGTTAGTGGCAATTTATGTTTTGCAAATTTGGCAATGGATCTCCCAAGGTGGATTGGTGAAAGTAAAGTTTCTAAATCTAAGGTTTCTATTATGATTTGTAAATTTCTTGAGTCATGAATTCAACCCTTTCGCAATTGTATTCCACACTGATCTAGCTAATTATACGAATATGGCAAATGGCATATGGCATAAGAGTTCCGTAAAGTTGAAGAGATGCTCTTTCTTGCATAGCATTTGGCAGCAAGTATGGAGAGGTAAATCACATCAAATTGCTTACTAACTCTTATATTCTCGCTTCAAGTGAGAAATTCAAATTTTGATCGCAAAGCAATAACAGATAAATCTCGTTGGAATAAAATAAAATGTACCCAGATATAATCATTTGGGATTATACACAATAAGGGATTTACTACTACATTTATATATCATTCTTTTCGATCTCAATTCCCATATCACTAGTCTCTTTGATTATTAAAGTTTCATTTCTGACATTTTTGTTGCTTGAATTTTACTTTTGAAGACATATGTATATTGCAATGGTCGGTATGGATTTTTCTAAATATTGTTTTTGGGATTTTAGTGGGGTATGTTCTTGTTCCTCGAAATACCTCGTGGAATACCATGAATGAGATTGGCTTCTGCAACTCGTGAGAGTGGCCTCCTTAATAGTTTTATGCCTACAAAAGGGAACACATAACTTTGGAAGTTGAAGAAAGAGATCAGAAGTCCAGGTGAAGACTTGCTTTCATGTCGTATGTTCGGGTGAGGTTCCCTTCCAGTTGGTGATGAAGGTTTTTCTCAACAATCAATATTATAGGGGTGGGGTGCTTGTTTTTTTCCTCGAATCCAGCGTTCTACTAAGTTTCTAGGACGCAGGAGCGTGGGAGTGGGGAAACACACATTGGGGACGTGTAGAGACACTCCAAAATTTTGGGTATTTTGGGGGATGAGGGAAGGGGGCGTCGAGGTCCTCACATAAGGAGGTTGGTTTCTAAAATTATAAAATAATAGAAAAATAATAAAAATATGAACCCAAACATATAAACATATCAATTCATCATCCCATCACCATTTGCAAACTAGCATCCTTATGTTCCCAAAGAGTTTAGTACATATCAATTCATCATCCCATCACCATTTGAAATAAGGTACATGATTGAACCCAATGCCTAAATCTAATTATTTTTGTGATTATTCTTATAGTTGAGGGATCCACGTCTCAATCTATTCAAAGTTGTCGTCTTCAATTATTTAACAACAATGTTGTGGAGTTAGCTCATTATTGGTTGGCAATTCAAGACCAGAATTAGTAGTGAACAATACATTCAACCCACTACCACAGAGCAACAACACCAGAATTAGTAGCTTATTGTTGGTTGATACAACGACATCAAATGTTGAAGTCAATGATACATTCAATATACGATAACACAGACCGTCGTCAAATATAGCTATTGCAAATAAAAATTTGGTACCAACTTTATCAAATACATGTCCAACAATGCCATTAATTCTAGACTTGAACATATGACATGATTTGTTCGAAGGTCAACATCTTTGACAAAAGATAAATACTTGTAAAACACTTGTAAGTCTCTATGTTGATTGCATCTAAATGCAATCTTTTCAACTATACACTTCATTTTTTTTCTAGGTGAGGGCATCACTCCTTCAAATTGAACATATTTGTCAAGACCTTGGGGTTGATGTAAATTGGTGTTGTGCATGCCATTGATGTGTTGGTTGATATGACAATCGATTTTGATTTCTCATACTTGGAATATGATGATGATCTAGCATCTAATTATTTCTCAAGTGGTTGGTGTATATCAATTTTGGTACAATTTGAAGTAAAGATGTTATAGAGTAATGATGCTATATTTGTCTATTTTCAAATAATATCAAATTTATAGTTAACAAAATTAGTGTATCTTACAAGACTAGCTATATTTATAATTTATAGAGTAATGATGCTATATTTGTTCTATTTGAAAGTAAGCGGTCATTATTTATTTAAGATACCAATATAATTAGAAGAATTCCATAAAAATAATGACAAATGCATATCACTTACAATACAATATGGATTCGAATGGTAAGTACAATGACATAAACACAAAATATTAATACATAAATTTTCTAGTGTGCTCACTAATTAAGACATAAATACAAAATATTACAAAAATGATTTCCCATGTGTACATAAGACAAATTCCCCCTCTCCTTTGATTCTACCTATCTTTATACATTTTCAAATGACCTTTGGTCTCCCTGCCCTTTGGGCTGCCTTTACAATTCAGTTACAAAAGTGATTTGTCATCTAGTGCTTGCTAATTAAGACAAAAAATATAAGTATTACAAAATATGTTTTCCAAGGTGTCAATAAGACAAACATTTTTAGGTGGACCCAGCTAGCTCATCCATAAATTGTTTCCATGCCATAGCATCCGTAACTATTTTCTCAAAGTCTGATGGCTCCATAAATCTGACAGTTACTTTGTGCTTGGTAGCCTGAGTCTTTATGTTAGCCATTCTGGTTGGAAGTAGTCGGAGCTGATCCTCCAAGCGACAGCTGGTTACTACTGCTTGAGAAATTACACTCTTGAGCATATTTTCATCCAAGCTCTTTATTGACTGTATGCTACGCTCATCTTCCTAGAACCGAGTATGTAATTGTTGTAGGTGCTCTTCATGTGCAGGAAGTTCGTCTAACCTTTTCTTGGATGATGCTTGGAACCTGTTATGAGTTGCAAGTACCTTCTCACCAAACTCCCTGCATAGGTCCTTAGTTTTTTGGATTGCCTCTATCAACCTTTCAGCAACTTTATTACCAAAACATATCATCTCGTATTCAAGTTGCATTGTCCCCGAATCTTTGACTGGTGCATTTGCTGGTGGCTCCTTGGTTGTTTCCAACCATGTTAATCTTCCTTGAATGATCTCCATGACACTCCGAGTCTTGTCTCTGAAATGAGAAGCTATGACCAAGATTTCTTCTAGTCGATCTTTTATTTTCCTGACCTTCAAAACTTCCTCCGCAATCTAGACCTGCATTCGATAAATCTTACTCCTGAGAAAGAGTGCCTGCATAGTCAGAGGTGCAATATCTACCTTCTGTTCATTTGTTGTTTTTAATAATGCATCCAAGGCACTGTTTCGGGCTTCATATTGCTCATCCTTTTGATCAGCTACAAACTTTTGTGCTTCGAGTTCTGCAATTTTATTGTCCAACTCCCTTTTTGCCTTAATCAGGTCTATGTTGGACTGTTTCAAAGTGTCTCTTTCCTCTTCTAGATTTTGATATCCTTGTTGAAGCTTTGGCATAATCTGAAAAGGTAGCTTCATACTTTCTTTTTGATTCTCTACCAACCTTCTCTTCTTTTCTCAATATCTCCTTTAACTCGGCCATTCTTCCTTGCTGCTGCTCAATAGTATCAATAATCCTATAAACATTATGAGCATTCATGAATGCTGATGAAATGCCCATGGAAGCTATTTGCTTCAGATTTCCCTCCACATTCCCTACCACTGTCTTTTATGTTACCGTGGTAACCGATGTTTGAGTCCCTACCTTCAAGGTTTCTCTGTTATCCATTTAATAGATTTCATTTTAGGATCAAAACGAATATCTTCCAAACATGCCACATCATACTGTTTGGATGGAGTAAATGGTCCTAATCCCATTTCCACCATGGGAAGGTGGCCTCCGGTAAGCATGCTTCTTGATGTAAGCGGAGGGTTCTCTGGATTATCCCAAGTAGGGATTTTTCCCTAATCTCCACCACCTATATCTCCTTCACCTTGTCTGTTTTGCTCTTCAGTGACCTCCTCCTGGTCTTGTACTTCTTGCTCTGGATTCAAGGATGCTTGAGCTATGTCCCTTTGGATTGCTGCAATCTTTTCTTTAATAGTTTCCTCTTTTCTTCTTCTGCCCTGGCAGCTTCTTCTTCTTCTTCCCGCTGCTTCTCTTCAGCTATAAGCCTTCTAGCACCCTTTGCTATCCTTCGAACAATCTCCCCTTTTGATCTCTTAGCAGCTTCCTCCTCTTACTCATTCGGTTTTGGATTGTTACTACTCCTCCCCTTAACTCCAGTGGGCTTCCTTTTCAAACTCTTTCTCAAAGCGGCCATGATGTAAACATTTATGTACACTTGTTCCTCTTTATCTTCATAGTCTGCATATTCAAAATTTACCTTATGAGCTTCCACTTTACCTTAGGAGTCATTTCGGTGGAAACTCACTTCTCCAAAGCAAAAAATATCCAACTCCTTGATGAATTACAGCGCACCCTTAACCCTGTTAAACTTGTAGCTTCCCACATAGAACAGTGTTGTTGGGAACACATCCTTCTTCAAATCAAACAAATGATTCCCAAACCCATCCAGAAAAAACTTGTCTAACAACCTCCTTGTGCACTATGTAATCAGTCGCGTATTTGGGCAGTAATAAGGGGGCTTTGGTTCCCCCATACATCCTTATTCATGTACCTTCTTGGGAGAGGAAGTAATCCCCATATCCCTTGATGGATTCTAAGGCTCCCTCAGATAAGCATGGGCACTCTTCCAGGAAAATTAGCTGGTACAAGGGTCTCATAAATTCTTCACATATCAACTAGTAATGGTTATGATACTTATGAGCCCCCAATATCTAGTAAGTTGTGTATATAGGGGCTTTTCCCTCTTTCCACACGCAGTTGAGCTTCTTGAACTTGTGCCAGTAGAGTATGCAATCTATTAAAAAATAACACTTATAAAATTCTGATTTGCTTTGCTTCAAGCCTTCCTGGGCTGCTTTGATACATTTGGCCAAATTCCTGGCCACTATGTCTGCCCAATTAAAAATTCTTCCTTCCATGGCTACATAGTACATGAGTGGTAGCTAACCAAAATTATACTTTTTCCCATCAATTCTATCGTAGAGCCTGCTCAACATCAATGCTACTATTCTGAAAGGAGTCCGAAGATGAGTAGTATCATACTCTCCAGACTATTTATCTCAGAACATCTTTCCCTCAGCCACCATCATTCTTGATGTGCCTATGTAATCAAACTTTAGGTTCTTAACCCATTATGTCATCACGCTGATTTCCTTTTCTGGTAAACTGTAGGAAGCTGATATAAATGCAGGCACAAAAGAAGCCACTCCCTTATTGTCTGTATCATTTATAATCATCCCTGTGGTATCTATTTTGGGCAGGATCCACCCAATGAATTTTTCACATGGAAGGATTTTAGGTCTGGTAGCCACCTTAGTGATCCCAGATCGCAATATATTTTCATACAAGACTAGTTCTTCCAACCCTGCCTCCGAGACCTTTTTTTCCACCATCATGTGGAACAACTAACCCCACTTGAACTCAGTTTCAGCTCCACTTACGACCTTTGTATCTTCATAAATGATTTCTACCCTTGTCACGGGCGCAGCTTCATCCATTTCTGTGTCTGAGTCATATTCCATAATCTTGGGATTCTTCTTCCCTTTCTTCCTCATGGTGTCTGAGGTGATTGGCACCTGTGAAAAAAGGAACTGTCTTAGCATTCATATTTTAAACTGATGATTACAAATGAAAGCAAAACAACCCAATAATATGTACATACTGAAATATCAAAACCTTCAGTCTTCCTTACTCTATTAGTTCCATCCATCAGAACATGCAACAATGGACGCAGGTCAGGGTTACATCTTGACAAACAAACGTCGGATACAGGAAACCCTTGGCCTCTACGTTTTAGTGTAGAAACCCCAACTCGGCACTAATTCCCTCCCACAGGTGCAACAGAACTTCAAGCTCGCGTCGACGACGCCCTAGGGTAAATGACTAGGCCCAATATCCCACGGTCAAAACATATAAACCAACAACCTATGGGCTCTACGCGAAATAAGGACAATGCAGCCTTCACCAACGCCTAGGAGCCAGATAGAGACTAGCCTCATGCCATCGCAAAACTCGGCTCTCTGGATGCTCATTATTAACCTAGCCAATTGCGGGTGAAACGCCTCTGGACAAATGGATGGGCTCTGCGAGTAGGTCGTGACTAGGGAAAACCTAAACCCAAAACAACCAAACCTAAAAAATATATGGGAAAAAACCCCTTTTAAACCGGGCCATAAAAACATAACCTACCCCTGTGCAAACATTTTTTGGGAATGGTTGCAGCAGCAACATGCCCAAAGGTGAGGCACAGACTGGCCTCATGCCGACGGCCAACTCGGCTCTCTGGAAGAGTGTCATGGTCTAGCAGGCTGTGGGAAGAAACGCCTCAAAGGGTAGGGTGCGGCTAGGGGAGCAGATATTGCGACCAGGGCAAGCTTAAAAGATTACTAGGCATAAACCAAAACATTATACGGGAAAAACCCCTTTTCAAATCGATCAATGACAAAATATCTAACCTAAACCTGCGCAATGTACCAACAATCGACAGCTTCGTGGCTCAATCCAACCAACAACCATCGAATGGAACCTACCTACCTGAAACTACCTGGTAGGTCGAAGGCTAGACACGCAGTCAAAGGCACTCGGTAAGGACACACCACACAAGCTCCACGGTGGATTTCCACCAACCGCACAAGAAACTCAAACAAAAAAAATGCTCTACAGCCCGCAACCTTCTCCATAAAAACAAAATGGTAAAAAACTTTCCCTAATTGGTGAATAAATAAGCCTTCGAGGGTTAAAAACCCTTTTGAGCAACATTAAAACCACATATGTACAAGAAAACGTCGTTGATGCCAAGTGCTTCAGGTCGGTGAACGTAAGTCAACATGTGGACGACCCCGACAACAGCGGCCCGATCATTCTGAATCAACCGCAACAGTCAGCTCAATACTTAACAATGCATTTGCATTCCTTTGCGGCTTGACAATCAAGACATCATCGAGAAGAAACTATAGACCATAGCCGCCGTAGCGGCTTCAAACCAAAAACCTCTCTGCCACGGCGGGCTGGATGAATATCAGGTTACAAGCGAGGAGACATCCATCGTAGCGGGTCTAGAAGATGGGCACAAGTTCCGCCAATGACCTTACACATTTATCCACCATTGCAGCAAGAAGTCAAGGAAAAACCCGACAAGGTGGGATGGGAAGACATTGGAAGTATTTTTGATTTGCAAACTCAAAAAACTTCCGTCGTTGCAGCACAAAACCACAACCGCACCCGCCATAGTGGTCGGAAACTAAACACTCTTCTGCCACGGCGGACGGACTCGATCCGACAACAGTTAAAAATCAGAGAACCCCACTGTTGCAGCTCCTGGCAGTCAAACAAAATGAAAACATAAAAAGTATGTCGTTGTAGTGGGCGTAAACTTGAAAACCTTCCATCTTTGCAGACCACAAAATATCGGAAATTTTCCCGACACTCATCTTGAAACTTTCTCCACTGTAATGGCTGGCAATCAATAAACCATCCGCCGTAGCAGGGTGAAAAGACATCATAAAATTTCTCGACATGCAAACCTGAAACTCATCCGCTGTTGTGACTCCCAGCAGTCAAATGAAATGAAAACATGAAAAGTATGTTGTTGTAGCGGGCGTAAACTTGAAAACCTTCTGCCTTCGCAGACCACAAAAGATCAGAAATGTTCTCGACACTCATCTTGAAACTTGCTCCGCCGTAGCGGCTCGCAATCAATAAACCATTCGTCGTAGAGGGATGAAAAGACATCAGAAAGTTCCCAATAGGCAAACCTGAAACTCGCCCGCTGTTGCAGAAAAATCCCGAGGAAGCACTCGCTGTAACAGCTTGAAAATGAAAATTTGTCCACCGTAGCGGCTCTCAAACACAATGGTAAAAACCTTGTGTTATG
Source organism: Pseudotsuga menziesii (assembly GCA_001517045.1). Classification (NCBI taxonomy): domain Eukaryota; kingdom Viridiplantae; phylum Streptophyta; class Pinopsida; order Pinales; family Pinaceae; genus Pseudotsuga; species Pseudotsuga menziesii. The sequence continues at coordinate 215,957 of LPNX011170605.1, forward strand.
CATTTGTTTTTTCCCACGGATGTGGTTTTTTAATGTTTTACCTATTGCCTTTATGGTTTACCTGTGAAAACCTATTTATACGCCATTGGAAAGGGCTTGTTACCACTCTTTTTTTTACGGTGGGTAATTGGGAGCTATTAGTGTGACTTATCATGTTCGAGACTTTGCGCGATTGGTGGAAACCTTAGTTGGAGCTCACATGGCTCAATCAACCCAAGTATCTGCAACTGCGTGTTCAGCAAGGCCGCCTGCCAGGTAGGTTCTTCATGTGCCTACTGTTTCATGATTTAAACATGTTTTTCGAGCTCTCAGTTGTGGTTTTCCTGAGAAGGGGTGAGTAGGTTTTGTTTCGGTTTTAAATAGGGTTTTCATAGGTAATCTGATCTATGGATCTAGGTCCAACTCTAATACAATAGAGGCTTTAATAAGTTTATATTCACCTACGTCTTGGTGTAATTTGTGAACCTTATCTCTTTTGTTAATTTTGGAGACCACAAATATTCTTCGAGGCCACCCCCTATGTTTTTTAGGGTTGTCTCAAACCAGAATTCCATGGGGTATCAGCTTTTGGATCAAAACTAGTCTTTCTAGTCTTTCATGTAGAGACCAACTCTGTCAAAAAACTAAGGGTCACCCTCAAAAACATCTTGTCTAATTTCTCCAAATGCAAAGGCTATCACAAAATATTGACACCCAGTGACACATAAATAGTTCCCAGCTTGTAGCAATCCACCATTTTATAGATTTCTCCTATAGCCATATACCATAAATCTACCAATCAAACTCTTGATTTTTGATTGTAGAGATTCTCTTAAGATATACAGGTCGATTTCAATTGTGGGTTTAGAATCGAGATAATAAAAGGTTGGTTTCAATTGTGGGTTTAGAATCTAGAATCTCTCAAGATCTACAATTGAATGTTTGATAATAAAATCACCTATGAAATTCTGTTGAATGAGGGGAAAAAAGACTGACAAAAGGATTTAATCAGTGGAATGCCAAGCAAGGGTAGCCATGGCAATTGCAACACACAGAGTCTTGGATGCAATATGAAAAACTCCAATCAAACCAAGTTTTGGTTCTATATAATCGATATTTGACTTTGTTTTTAAGTAACGACCACCAAAAGGATGCTAACAACAATCATTTGATCTTTGTACATATGAAATTGGTAGTGGGGACAGTAGAAATAGTCCAATGCAAAGGTTATGTACCAGGCATAGGTGGATGGAAGCTTGTTCATTTTTGGTAGTGTAACTTACTATGATCGTGCTTAGAAGTTAGTTTTATGATGTAAACACTAAGACATTTTCTGTGTTAGATAGTTTTATGATGTAAACACTAAGACATTTTCTGTGTTAGTTAGTTTATGATGTAAACACTAAGACATTTTCTATGTTATTGCAGCTACTGCTCATATCAGACAGCATGACGAAGAGGGGTAAAAAGAAAGCTAAGATCGTCAATTATGATTCAGATGCAGAAGTTTCAGAAGTTGATTTCATACCAAGGGTAGAGATCATATATGAGGATACAAAGGCCTTCACCATAGTTGAACCTGAATTCAGATGGGGTCAGCTCTATCACATGATGGTGGAAAAGAGGGTTCCAAAGGCAGGGTTGGAAGACCTAGCCCTCTATGACAACATACTAAGATTTGGAATCACTAAGGTGGCCACTAGACCATAAATTTTTCCTTATGAAGAAGTCATCAGATGGATTTTGCCTAGAGTGGATGTGACTGGGATGATGGTGAACGATGAGGAGAACACAAGATTTGCATTAAGGGAATTTTGAGGTAAAAAATGGACCTCCAAACAAAAAATATACTATCAAAACTCACTTTAAAAGAACCAATCACATTCTAGAGGATGCCATCATCTATAATAGTTGAGGTGCCATTGGTTGAGTTAAGGATGTTTATTTGTCAAATTGTAAATGGTGAGCGAAAACCCATAGTTAACTATATCAATGTTGTAAGTAAAGTAATCATTATGAAAATAGTATGCGTATATTATTTTTGAATATAATATAAATGTACTAAAGTACTTAGAAAAAAAAAAATATTCTTTATGTTTCAATATAAAATAAATTACAAATACAAAAAAACTAAATGTTTTATTCAAATGTAATTACTTTTTTAATATTTCAATATAAAATAAATTACAAATATAAAAAAAGTAAATGCTCTATTCAAAGTTAAAATTATGTAATTACTTTTTCAATATTTAAAATATATATGTCAAATCTTTATTTAAAATCAAAATCACTTAACATATTATAATAAAAACAATTTGATGATTAATCATTTTTGTTTTTTAAATACTTACTATATCTAATAATCTATTATAATTATTATTTAAATATAAAAATATATTTATTTATTTATTTTATAAAAATAAAATATTATATTATAATAAATTTATATATATATATATATAGTCTCATCGAGTTGAATTTTAAAATTAATACATTTTTTTAAAAAAATTAGGTATTATTCAAGTTTCATATTTTACTATCATCTTTTAACATTTGAAATACCTACATCTATACCAACATAAATTAGACATGTACATTCAAGTTACAAAACCAAATACATGAGTAAAATCTTAATGTAGCAATTTGAATGAACTATTATATCATAATAAAATATTATATTATTATAATTTTTATTACATATAATAATAATATTTATTACATATAATCTCATTTGTTTAATATTAACTCAATTTTTTTCGAATAGAAATTTATGTATTATTCCTTCATCCCAATATTAACATTTTTTTTTTAATTTATTTAATGATGTTATTAATTATTGCATTAAAATGATATATAATATACATACTATATATCACAAGAAACTATTAAAAAGAAGTTTACACGTGATTTTGAAGGTGTATTTTTTTTTTAACAGAAACGGATAAAAATTGTATTAGTTTAAAAAGGTTGTAGCCCAGCCAAGCTTACAAATGGGGAAGATCAGATAAAAGAGGGTTGATGACCTCTAATAGTATTGTCAGCCTTCTTATGAATACTTTGGGAGAAATATCCCACTTGCTTCTAGGGATTTTTTGAGAAAAAAAATGAATGCTTACAAGAGTAAACTCTCACGAATTGTGAGCATAGAAAAGTGCAGAAGCAATGCATTAAATGGAAGGAGAGGTGAGATGCCCCTTAATGAAAGGGTCTAATCGCTTCTGGGAGCTCGAGAAAATGTTTGAGGCTGCTTCCTTTTCCCTGCGTTCTTTGTTGGTCTTTCTCCCTCTAGTGAGGGGAGGAGAAGGGGCTGTAAAGTCTTCAGAATCAGAGTTTCCCTTTGATCCGGATGAAGGGTCTAAGGACGCCAATCCTGCTTGGGTTGGATCCTCGAGACCTGACGCTTGGGTGTGATCAGGAGGAGCAGGTCCTAGAGAAGGTTCTTTCAAGGAAGGAGCAGCAGGAACTGTCTTCGAGGGTCTGGAGGGCACGGCCTACGCCTGGTCATCTACTGCTTCCAATTCTTGATCTTCAACTTCCTGCAAAACTTCAAAGTTGTTTTTGTTTTCCGGCGGAGGAGATTTTGTGAGAGGAGTCGGATCTTGAGATGAGCCCTTATGCTGTGAGGCTTGAGGCTCCTTTCATCAAGGGGGTTGTCGTCTATTGATAACCATTTGGAAGTCTGAATCATTACGAGCGGGAGGAGTTGTTGTTTTCTGTGATTCTGCAAACTTAGGGAAGCTTTTGGCGAAGTGGCCGTATACATGGAAAAAGTTGCATTTGAATAGAATTTGCTCATATTCCAGTTCTTGGATGTGACCCCAATCTCCTAAAGTAAGCTTTAGGGCCTCCTTAAGCCCTTTTTCTAGATTTACCTTGACACAAATGCGAGCACATCTGAATTGACCCCCTTTTGGATCTGCACTATCTAGGTAGCGCCGTAGCTTATTACCAATGTCCACAAGAGTGCTTTTTCCCCAAAGATGAAGTGGGAGGTTTGGAAGTCTTACCCATACTGGAGCAGCTATATTCTCTGCTTCTAGGTTAAACCTCTGAGTCCGAGGAGCTAAAAACAACCTTCTCAAGCCCATGAAGAAGGGGCCCGATCGGAAGACTATATCTCGTTCTTCTTTCATCAGAAACAGAAAAACAAAATACCCCCTACCAGCTGCAAAGAGAGAGACCTATCCTTGCAAAATAAGGTTCCAATGTTCTACTATCCAGAGCTCCACCGCCTTAGGGCTGGGCCACAACCCTGTAAACTTACCGATGAGGGATTTCTTTGAGAGGATGAGTTCTTTCTGACATGGATCCGAAGAAGAGAGATCCAAAGAGGGGATCTCATCTATCTTCTTCATGAACTTGGAGGTGGCCTGAGAGGATGCCGGAGGAGCGGTTGCTTGAACTAAGGCCTTGAAGGCCAGGAGCTGGTCATGAGAATCCATAACCTGAAGCGAATAATTATTCGCTTACACAAATAATATTACCAAAAGACTTGGAATATTAAATAATCCATAATAATATATAAATTGAGGATAGAATAGATATGATGATAGATTACAAAGTGAGTGCCATATATATATTAATCCTAAAGACACTTTGGATACTATCCATGAAAGGATGCGTCATTTTAGAATTGTTTACTAATAACTATTTATTAATTATTAATATGTATTAATATTTAATAATTGATTGATATTTAAGAGTTATTATTAATTATATAATAGTTATTTAGTTATTCTTTATTATATATATTTGTGTTCATTACATTGCCTCTCCCTTAGAATTGCTTTGTCCTCAAAGCACAATTATGAAAGACTTTATACCTTGTTCTAGCTCATAACGCTTTCTCATGACATTGTGTGTTGGTAGTTGCAACATTTGACGAAATAAGACGATACTTTCTTTTAAACATTATGTGGAAATGTTGCGTCAGTTGTGAATTCATCCATCCGAGATATACCCTTAACGGAATTATTTGTGGATCGATTGTCGAGAGTTGTCGATTTTGTCTTTTCTCTTTGTAGGAATAACACTGGTAATTTTCCTTTTGATTTTTTCGTCTATCATAATGACTCTTGTGATTTTGATCGCGATAAGGAACTTGAATCGCCTGTGAAATGTTTACTAAAACTTCAACTTTTGATGCTTCTAACAATTTTTGTAATTGTTTTTCAGAACCATTTTTTGTTGATGCTTGTAGCGATGTGACAGTAAGATTGTTCTTTTGAACCTTGACGAGATTTTCATTGCTTCCCTTTTCTGATGTTTGAATTTGAGCCTTTGATGAATTCTCTATTGCGTTAGTCATCGTTTCTGCTTTAATTTGATGTTGGTTGTATCGACTTATGTGATTTGGGTGACGATAAGGTATTCGAGAAGTTTGTGGAACACATGTAGAAACTTTAATTGTTTGTGATTCTTGTGATTTATTAATTGATAATAACTCTAAGGATTTTTTTAACTTCTCACTTTTTAATTTTTTTATTTGTTCAGTCAACCCTTGATTCAAAATTTTTAAGCGAGAATTTTCTTCATTTTTTTGTAATAGCTTCTTATTGAAATCATTTTGGAGATCCACTTCCTTTTGGTGGAATTCCTATTGGCTTTCCTCTTACGATCTTTTTCCCCTTTTTAATTTCTTAATCTGTGCGATCAAGTCTTGACTATGATTCTTCAAACGAGTAATTTCTTCATCCTTACTAGTGACAATTTTTTCAACTTCTTTCTGCTTCTTTTGTTCTAACTTCTTATTACCCTGTGAAATCATCTATGATATATTCTGGAATTCTTCAGATGTTGGAGGTTCAATATCTGACTTCATTGTAATATCTTGAAATGTGATTCTCTTCCAGTTATAGGAAAATGTCAGAAACTTCTTTTCGACATTTAAGATGAAAGTCCCCAATGTTTTTATCCAAGGTAAACCCAAAATTATGTCACCATCAAATCTCCATTAGGAACTAACAATGAATTTCAGTGTGACCATATAATCTCCAACACTCAGTTGTAAGCCACTTATTTCGGTTCGTTTTTTGTCCAAAAAGTCTAGCTCTTCCCTTATATTTGACTAAGGAATCACTAAACGGTTGGCGAATTTAGTACTAATATAATTATTTCTTTTAGCAGGTGCGATAGAAATGGTGATATCCTTCCCTGCAGTGTCCCTTTAATTCTAAATAATATTGCAACATTTTTTTGTAAGGTGATAGGAAAATTTTGCTTCTTTTCAATATTAAAATCCATATTCTTGAGTTTTCTTTGAAGTTTAATCAATATCTCCTTCTTTTTTTCAATAGTTTGTAAAAATGTCAGTAGATTGGGTGGTTGGAAGGAATGAGTGTTACCTTCCCACCTAAGTTCAAATCTCATTTGTTTTTTAGTAGCAATTATTATGCACCATTTTTATCTTTCTTTTTTTTCCCTTAAGTTTTGTAAAATGTGAGTAGATTGGGTGGTTGGGAGGAATGAGTGTTACATTCCCCACCTAAGTTCAAATCTCATTTGCTTATTACTAGTAATTATTTTGCACTTTTATATTCAAACTCAAACCCACCTTAAGAAACTAGGCGTGGTTTCACTTTTACCCTCTCTTTTTTTTCCTTTTACTTTTATCTTTTTTTTTTTCTTCTTCTTTTTTTTAGGTTTTTCTTTTTATTTTGGACAATGTCCAATATTTTAGGGAATCCCTAAAATAAGGCTATAAGCCAAAAATCAGACTGAGAATTAAGGCCAAAGGCCGGATTAGCCAACCTGGCTCTGATACCACTTGAAGCAAATAATTATTCGCTTACACAAATAATATTACAAAAAGACTTGGAATATTAAATAAGCCATAATAATATACAAATTGATGATAGATTACAAAGTGAGTGCCATATATATATTAATCGTAAAGGCACTTTGGATACTATCTATAAAAGGATGCGTCATTTTAGAATTGTTTACTAATAACTATTTATTAATTATTAATTATTAATATCAATATGTATTAATATTTAATAATTAATATTGATATTTAATAGTTATTATTAATTATATAATAGTTATTTAGTGATTCTTTATTACATATATTTTTGTTAATTACATAACCAAGAAACCTTGAACCGTCGGGAAGAGCCGAATCCAGAACTTGACCCAGTGCGGCAGCAGATGCAACATGCAAGAGAGATCTGATCGATGAGAGGAGGCGGATAGGGAAACCCTAGCCACGCATCAGAGGCACATCCTTCCATTCATCACTTCCTTCATGACTTAACATTTTCTTCAACTGATTTTGAAGGTGTATTAAAAAGATGAGAAATAAATTTTAAAAATATGTTTTTTTATTTATGATTTTATATTTATATTTTAAAATTAATTTTTATTTTAATATATATATATATATATATATATGAAATGACAATTTATTCTTTAAATTTAACTTTATTTTTAAAATTTAAAATTATAAATACATTATTTATAAACATATTTTAAATATTGAAAAAGTAACTTATGTTTCAAATTTTAAAATTAATATATTTTATTTTATGAGTAAATTACTTTATAAGTACATTCATCATATTATATTCAAAAGTAATTTATGTACTCAAAAGTACTTTACTTTGAATCATACCAATCATATTATATTTAAAATTAATTTATGCATTGAAAATTAATTTACTTTTAGTCATATCAAAGATGATTTTTTATTAGTTTTATTTTATACATCTTTTCAATTTAACTTAAGCATAGTTGCATTGGTTACAGTGTAAGAAATGAATTGTAAATATACCTTCCCCACAAAATTTATAACTTGTAATATTTTATTATATCTCTTATGAGTCCCATTTTAGACCTCAAAATTCCTCTAATGCATCATTCACACCTGCGTTTATATTAGCAGCATACAGCTTGCCAAAGAAATAAATTAGCGTGACAACGGAGTGGGTTAATAGCTTAAAACTTGATTACACAGCCACATCAAGGATGATGGTGGTTGAGGGAAAGACCTTTAGACACAAACAGTCTAGGGAGTATGAAAATGCTCATCTACGGACCCCATTCAGAGTGATAGCGTTGATGTTGAGCAAGATTTATGGCAGAGCTTATGGGAGGTTTTACAATTTTGGATGGATCCCACTGCTATACTATGTAGCTATGAAAGGGATGATTTTTAATTGGGCAGACATAGTATCCATGAACTTAGCTAAGTGCATCAAAGCAGCCCAAGAAGGCTTGCAACAAAGCAAATCAAAGTTTTACATGTCTTTCTTGTTAGTAGATCGCATCCTCTACCACCACCGGTTCGAAAAACTAAACTGCATTTGGAAAGGAGGCAAAGCCCCTATATACTCAGCTTACCAGATACTGAGGGCTCATAAGTATCATAATCACTACTGGATGATATGTGAAGAATTCTTGAGGCCCCTATATAAACTGATTTTCTTAGAGGATTGTCCATGCTTATCTAAAGGAGCTTTAGAGTCCATCAAGGAATATGGGGATTACTTCTTATCAGAAGAAGGTACATATATAAGGATGTATGGGGGAACCAAAGCTCCTTCATTACTGCCTAGATACGCGACTGATTACATAGTGCACAAGGAAGTTGTTAGACAACTTTTTCTGGATGGTTTCGGAAGTCATTTATTTGAGCAGAAGAAGGTTGCGTTCCCACCACTGTCGTTCTATGTGGGAAGCTATAAATTTGACAAGGTCAAGAGTGCTTCGGACTTCGTCAAGGAACTAGAGATATTCCACTTCAGGGAAAAGAGCTTCCACCAAAATGACTCCCATGGTAAGGTGACAGCCTATAAGGCAGCTTAGAGGGTGAACTATGAATATACAAACTATGTGGATAAAGATGAACAGGTATACATGAATGTTTATAGCATGACTGCTTTGAGCAAGCAGTTAAAAGGGAAGACCTTTGGAGTTGAGGGGAGCAGCAGCAACAACCCAAAACTGAAAGAACAAGATGAAGAAGCTGCAAAGAAGGCTAAAGAAGATACTGCTCGCATATTGGCAGCAGGAGCAAAGAAGTTGTTGGCAGAAGAAGCACAGAGAGATAAAGAAGAGGAAGAAGCTGCCGGAAAAAAGAAGGAAGAAGTAGAAACAAGAAAGAAAGAGGAGGCTATCCTAGAGAAGATTACATCCTCAAAAAATTCAATAGCTCAAGAAGCCTTAAACCCAGGGGTGGTCACAGAAGAACAGAGGAAGGAAGATCGGGAAGATCTAGGTAATGAGGACCCAGGACAAAGCCCTATTCGAGACAACCCTGAGAGCCTCCCTTACACATCAAGCAGTATACTCACCGGAGGTCATCTCCCTGTGGTTGAAATGGGCTTGGTGCCATTTATGCCGTCCAAGCAATATGATGTTGCATGCTTGGAAGATATATGCTTTGATCCTAAAACAAAGTCCATTGTATGGAAAACAGAGACGACTTTAAAAATAGGAACTTGGCCATCGATCACCACAGTAAAAGAAGACAATAGTAAGCAATGTGGAAGAAGACCCGAAAGGATTGGCCTCCGTGGGCATTGCAACTGCATATGCAAATGCTCATAATGTTGATAAGCTCACAGAGACCCTTGAGCAGTGTAAAGGTAAATTGGCAGAAATGAAAGAAATCTTAAGGAAGGAGGAAATAGTGGGTAGGGAATCAAAGAGAAAATACGAATCCACTCTTTCAAACTATGAAAAGCTTCAACGAAACTATCAAATTCTAGTAGAGGAGCGGGATGAGTTGAAGCTAGAAAACATGAACCTTGATAGGGAGAAACAAGAATTAGAGAGCAAGAAGGCCCGAAATGATCAAAAGACATACCTAGAACCTATGACAAAGCATGCTCTCTTACTCAGGGGGGAAATATATCAAATGCAAGTTCAGATCGCAGAAGAGGTTCTCAAAGTCAGACAAGTTGAAGCCCAACTGCAAGAAATCTCAGTCACAGCTACGGATTTCAAAGACAAAACCTAAGAGGTTTTAGAGGTCATTCAAGGACGACTGACATGGTTGGAAGCAACTAAAGAGATTCCAGAAAACACACTAGTCAAGGACCCAGTGAGGTTGCAGCTCGAGTATGAACTGATGGGTTTTAGCAATAGAGCTACTGAGAAATTGATAGAGGCAGTCAAGAAAACAATAAACAAATGCTCGAAATTTTATAAGAAAGTGCTTACCACTCATAACATATGCCAGACCTCATCTAAAAAAAGGCTAGATGTGCTTCCAGCACATGAAGAACGGGGATAATTTTAGGGGCGAAATTGAGCCCATGGGCTATTTTTAGGGGGTTTTCTCGAAAAAAAGATTCACCATTTTGTAATTTTGTATGCCCTGTTTCGCCCAATTTTGATGGGGTAAACTTTTTTCACCCTAAAATTCGCCAAATTATTATATAAACGATATAAAATCTTTGGAAATTAAAATAGCTTTTGAAAAATATCGCCAAACATTTTATAGTTGGTGTTTTAAGAATTGGTAAGATTCACCAACATTTATACACTTTTAAATAAGTATGGTTCCTTAAAATCATCCCTGATGAAGAACACTTGGAGCAATTACGGGATAGAATGTAGGAGGATGAACTTGGCATACAGTTGGTGAAAAGCTTAAATGAAAAGGTGATAAAAAATATGATTGCTCAAGCTGCAGTAAGTAACTGCCTTTTAGAATATCAACTTTGAGTGATTCCAACAACGATGGCTGACATAAAGGCTCAGGCTTCTAAACATGAAGTCACGGTCATATTTTTGAAGCCAGCTGAGTTTGAGATTATTGTTTCGGATGCCATGGCATGGAAACAATTCATAGATGAGTTGACTGGGCCCGCTTAAGTGATTTTTTGTCCTATAGACACTTGGGAAATTATGATTGTAATATTTTGTATTTATCTCTTAATTAGTGCATACACTAGAAGACAAATCTTTTGTAACCAAATGTGAGGAAGCCCAAGGGGAAGGAACACCAAGAGTCATTTTGTAAATGTATGTTGTGAATGATTTCCTATTATTATTATGAAGCTTATGCAGTGAGTGATGTAATGAATGCTTTAACAAACAATGAGCTATATCTATGTTTATCTTTCTATAGAACTAATTGTGAGGAGCAACAAAGACATTTATCAAATATATCTGTTTGCTTATTAAAATTGAATGTGTGGGAATTTTATGTTTCGTTTGTTTTAGAAAATGTCAGATATTTTTTTTGAGAGAAAACAGAGTGAGTGTTGCAATCAGTGGAAAGTTGAACCCCATTAAAAAAAATTGGTCAAAATTCCATATGTTCACCATTAAAGAATTAGCATCGGAATCAATTAAGCTGTTGAAACTTAATGGTTAACTTAAAATTTAGAACACATTATTTGAACAGAACTAATTGTGAGGAGCACTAAAGACATCTAGAAAAGACATCTGGAATGTATTTTAGAGTCTTAATTCCAATCCTCATGACAGAAAATATAGTGAAAGGGATTCCCTACCTTATTGCAAAACTCAGCAACAAACCATCTTTATGCTCCAATTTCATTATCATTATTTGGATTATAGCAATGGAGAGTTTCAATATTTCATAGTGGATGATCATTTCTACAACAAAATAATATCACAATCAAGGACAATGCAAAAAATGTGTGGTACTCTATATCTTCAATATCCATCCTTGATATAAGGAAAAACAATATATATTTTTATCAAAACCATGCATGATTGTTAACAAGATTATAAGCATCCAATAGAGACACCCTATATCAAAACAGGTCATCATTATATACATACAAGGTCAGCTTGTCTACATCACTTTGGTCATCCTACACGCTATTGGGTTGGCCTTCCCTATTGGAACTACAAACTAGTTTATATACCAATGAAAGTCACCCTTTTTCTCCTTTCCAAGAAAACATCATCATATTTCAAAAAAATTCCAAGAACAAAAATTTAGATAGAACCAGTCAACCTCGCCTTGGATTAGAAAGTTACTTGTCAAAAGAAAACAAAAAACAATATTTGTAAATGTGAAAAATTAAACAATATACAAAACAACGTACTTAAATTTGAAAAAATAAACACAAAATACAAACAAAATAACACTTCACAACTATTTCTCTTCATAGTGCATTCACATGGCCTCTTTGTTTTGGTGATAGATTGTGAATAGAATGAATGGTGATGATATTTCGATTTTTTATCCTTTGTTTTATTTGGGGTGAGAAAGGTCCGTTTGCGCCCCCTACGTTGTGTATTTATATTCTGGACCTTTCCATGATTTACAACAGTATTGTCCTCTCCATCTCTACCACCTTCTTCATTTAACACATTTTGGACATTTTCTTTTGGAGTCTTTTGGACATTTTTGGACATTGGCGGGCCTAAACGAACACTATTGGGTGTCTTATCAAATATTGGTGAGCCTAAAGGAACACTAACGGGTGTCCTGTCAAACATTGGATTGCCTAAAGGAACACTATCGGGTGTCCTGTCAAATATTGTTGGGCCTAAAGGAACATTACCCAGTGTCCTATCAAATATAGACCTAGAAAATTTATCAAATGAACACTGACTAACATCCACATCTTCACCAACATCAGGGATTTGGCTCATTCCTTCCCCTTGTTCAATGCATTCATTTAGATTTGATGAAGATGGGTCACCTACATATACAATATTTCTCTGCCATTATAAGGAAACGATGTCAATAAAATGGTGTTTCAATAAAGTATTTCCAATGTGTAACAATACAAGGAGCGGCTTCTAAAACTTACACCGAATGTCTCTTCAACGGACATGATATTGTCCTTAGGACTTTGTGAAGAGTTGCATACATTTCTCTGTTGCAACGAAAGAATGTTTGAAAAAGTTAGTTTTTTTAAAACCCTTGCAACATTGCTATTATATGCAACAAAACAAACATAAGTTTGAATAGCAATTGGAAAAAATTACCGGTGGTGACTCGTTGAAGATTTTGTGTAACATACTCCAATCTTTGTTTTGTATAATTTTCTTATGGACAACATTTTTTAGCTCATTTTTTTTCCTTTGAGTGTGCATCATATTCAGATACAATTATTCTCACACGCTCTAATGCATTTGCACTCAACTCTTGCACACATTTCACCAGCTATGAAAATAAAAACAAAACAAAAATCATGAGTAAAGCGTAATCTTGTGAATACATCTAGAAATAAAAAAACAACTTACTTCTTTTTTGATCTCTTTTCGGATGGCAGCAGTTTCAACAACCTTCCTATTCTTCTTGAACTGATATTCAATGTCATAGTTTTTTCTCTTATGATCTTTTTCCAATTTTGTTGCAGATTTCAGCTTGTAATTATGTCCTCGCGGTGCACCAACATGCAATTTTATGGATGCCCAAGAATTTACTTCCTCTCTATGTTTGTTGAACGTGCAACACTTTCTGCGTCGCAGACCGTTGCATTCACTAGCCAACCAACAGAAGATGTTGCGACCATTACTGTCCTTGATTACTTTAAAAGTTAGATCCTCCTGAAATGGTTACCCAAAAATGCATTTAGTACATGTAATGCACCACATCACTAAGATTCCATGCTTCATATGTTTAGATAGAATAAAAACCTGTAATGTGGCCATCTTATTAAAAAATGTGCTTACAATTAATGCCTCCAACCAAACAAAACCTTGCACAGAAAGAATGGTATCTTTTAAACATTAGCGTTAGCACTAGTCTTCATAATTCAAAGTTTGTAGCAATAAAATGATATTTCATCAATAACAAATTACCATACGAAATAATGATGGAATAAAGATCAAACGCCTTAGAAACACACCTTAAGGACATTCTGAACATTGTTGGCTTGGAAAGATCTGAATTTGCGGAGAGTGGTGGTCCCATTCAGTCAGGTCATTGGGGATATAAGAACTTAGTATTAATAGAGTTATTTAGCTAGCATATATTTAGATATCCAGCGAGGCAGAGTTCCAACAGGGCACAGTTCCACCGGGGCACAGTTCCAGCTAGGGCATAGTTCTAATCGAGGTAGGGTTCCTGTCACGGGAGGAGTTCCTTCTGATAAAGCATGCATTATCGAACGTACTTCCTATATAGTTATTTAGCTAGAAGATATTTAGATATTGGATTCTCAAGGAGGTAGAGTTCCATTCAGGGACAAGGTTCCAGTCAGGGCAGAGTTCCAGCGGGGCAAAGTTCCAGCAAGGCAGAGTTCTAGTCGGGGCAGAGTTCCATTGAGGATAGAGTTCCAGTCGGGGTGTAGTTCCAGTCGAGGCAAAGTTCCAGCTGAGGCATATTTTTAGCCAGGGAATAGTTCCAATATGGGCAGGGTTCTTGTGAGGCAAGAGTTCCTTCCGATAAAGTTCATGCATTGTCCATGCAATTGGACTAAATCAACATGTGTCCTTTGAATGGTTATTAGTTAAGAGCTACAAATCATCATAAAATGCAATTCGAGACTCGAATCAATAAAATATTGATTGAGTTTTTTTTTTTGCATATTTATTCAGCTAAGACACCCCTCACCCATCTAGTTCCATGTCTCCAAGCTTGCTTTACTTAGCGATTTGAGAAGTTGCATTTTTGTTCAATGAAACCCAATGCAAATTTTGCATCGAGGAGTGAAATTCACGAAACTCTCCCATGAGAGCTCATGGATGGCTTCATCGCATCCACCTAGCCTATACACACTTGCAGGAAGTTGTAGAACTCAATTATGTTGCTCAGTTTTGGTTCTACACATCTGGACCAAATTAACATGGGCCCTTGAATGACTCTTAGATGTAATTGAAAACTTGCCATAAAATGCAATTAAGGACTCGGATATACAAACCATCCATTCCGTTGGGTCCAAGACACAAGGCTTCAAGGAAGACACCCCTCGCCCATCCAATTCCCAGGGCAGATTTCCATCCTAGGCATAGTTCCAGACCAGGCAGAGTTCCAGCCTAGGCAGAGTTCCAACTGGGGCAGAGTTAAAAGGTATATAAACAAAGTATGGGATAAGTAGATGTGATATCTTCATAAAGCTCTCAATCCAAGTGTAGATACAATACTTCATATAGGTACTTATGCTTTATCGGGGCAGAGTTCCAACCGGGGCAGAGTTCCAAGTCGAGGCGGAGATCCAACCTGGGCAGAGTTCCAGCAGGGGCAGAGTTCTAGCCGAGGCATAGTTCCAGCCTAGGCATAATTCCAGCTAGAGCACAGTTCCAACAGGGGCATAGTTCCAGCCGGGGCAGAGTTCCAACCCGGGCATAGTTCCAGCCGGAGCACGATTCCAACAGGGGCATAGTTCGAGCCAGGGAAGAGTTCCAGCCCAGGCATAGTTCCAGACCGGGAAGAGTTCCATCCAGGGCAGAGTTCCAGCCCGGGCAGAGTTCCAGTCGAGGCATAGTTCCAGCCCAAGCATAGTTCCAGGCGGAGCACAGCTCCAACAGGGGATTCATACCACCGAGGTGAAATATCTGATCATTTTTATTCATAAGTGTGGCATGGGTCTCCCACTATGAGACACTATACACTCAGGCTCAAGTGAAAATTTTATGAGGTATTATATTAGTGTACACAACCTTCCCAAATTGGATGCATGAGGAGGATAGTATCACAGTGATAATAGTGTTTAATACGAATGTAATCAAGAGATCCATCCATAAACTACAAGTGGAAAAATTCCCAAGATCTAATGGATTCCCCATATAATTTTTTTCAAGGTTTCTAGGAACTCATTCAATAACTGGTTGATAAAATAAGCTCATTGTAAATGGCTAAAACATATGTTGCATTGATAGCACAACTAGATGAAGCCTAGGAATAAAGAAAAATATTGAAGGTCAGGGATTTCGTAGAAAAAGAATTGAGGTCACCCCTCCTACCATCATAATATTAGATGTGGGATACTTAGACACTCTTGGGATACAACATAAAATAATATAGTTTCTAAAAGGGGTGGAATATTGCAAGGCTAAGCATAAGGAGGTTGCAACACTTACATCTCTTTAAGGTATTTTTGACATTTCGTGTGAGTGTTTTCATGAATCTAACATTGTTGCAACACAAAAAATTGTTGAGGCTAACATAGTCTTAGATTTACTAGGTGAAAACCTTTTCTATATACTACTAAATGGAAAAAAATTATATACTATTATACACTAACCTAAGGTAGATTTCAAATTTTGTGTACATAAACAAGAAAAGACCTTTGTCAAGATTGATACAACATAATACTTCAAAAATGTCCATGTTTTAGGGTTTTTTTTATGTAACATTGGGATCATATTCTGGAGATAGTAAAGGGGAAATATACAGTGGTGATTACGAAGAGAACATTAGTGTCTTCAAGGTTCAATACTGACCTCTTCTGCAAAACATTTAGTTGAGTGAAAAAATCATTTATCTAGCAGGAGATGGCAAATGTTGCATTGATAGCATAACTAGATGACGCCTAGGAAAAAAGAAAAATATTGAAGGTCAAGGATTTCGTAGAAAAAGGATTGAGGTCACCCCTACTACCATCATAATATTAGATGTGGGATACTTAGACACTCTTGGGATACAACATAAAATAACATAGTTTCTAAAAGGGGTGGAATATTGCAAGGCTAAATATAAGAAGGTTGCAACACTTACATCTCTTTAAGGAATTTTTGACGTTTCTTGTGAGTGTTTTCATGAATCTAAAAATGTTGCAACACTTAGATTTACTAGGTGAAAACCTTTTCTATATACTGCTAAATGGAAAAAATTTAGATACTGTTATACACTAACCTAAGGTAAATTTCAAATTTTGCGTACAGAAACAAGAATATACCTTTGTCAAGATTGATACAACATAATACTTCAAAAATGTCCTTGTTTTAGGGGTTTTTTATGTAAAATAGTGTCTTCAAGGTTCAATAGTGACCTTAGGTTCAATAGTGTCTTCAAGGTTCAATAGTGACCTCTTCTTCAAAACATTTAGTTGAGTGAAAAAATCGTTTATCTAGTAGGAGATGACAGATACTCTATTTTGGATGATAACTCTTTCAAAAACAATTCTTTAAACAACAAATATTGGGGGCAAATGAAACCATACCTTTGATTTATCTGGAAAAGAAGGGGCGAAGTAGCTACTAAGAATCTCTTTTACTGGAAAACGGGGCGATTGCAGGATTCATGAGAAATTTAGTAGGATATCGAGGGCGATTGCAGAATTATTTGATTTACATGGAAAATAAGGGGCGAAGTAGCTGCTACGAATCTCTTCTAGTGGAAAACAGGGGCGATTGAAGGATTCATGAGAAATTTACTAGGATATCGGGGGCGAATGCAGAATTTCTACCGAATTTCAATGGGCGAAATCGTTATTCTTGTGCTCCTGCTCATCCGCGAATGGTTTGGTAATGCTCTGCATTCGATGGCATTATGCTTAGGAGGTTGCAACACTTACATCGATGTATTTCGGTGCCAAATGATTTTCGAAACCGTTGTTGGTGTCTCATTAATTCGATGCATCAAGAATTTTCGCTGTCAACGATGGGTTGGCCGGAGTTTTCCTTACCAGGAAATTTCAAGACGGGTCCCGTATCTAGCAGACAGTGGACGAGGTCCCATATCGACGGACGGTGGACAGGGACCTCTCGGGCAGTCTGTTTGGGGGCGGGACGATGCGATGTGGTCCCCATGGTGGATCATGGCATGTATTGGTTAGATGATGCCATGGGGGCATATTAGCCCCCCGCGTGATGGTGGAGGGCATATGATGGTCGCATGGGGTATCGATCCATCTGGCCCGGCATGTGATGGCCGCATGGGGCATCGATCCATGATCCATCTGGCTCGGCCCTTCCCACTCTCTCACCATCGTTCCTCGGGAAGCCCCGCAGCAGGTGCATTAAACATTCTGTTGTGGGGTGCATATTGCTTGCCTATTTTCTTCCCTCAACTCTCATAGTGAATATTGGATTTTGATTGGATAAATGAATTGATTCAACTCCCATACTAAATATTGGATTTATTGATTGGATAAACGAATTGATAGAGGACGAAGAAGCCTGATCCAATCATATCATTCCTGAACCTTGCCTATTAGTGCAAATTTATAGGTAATTTTCTCTATTAGTGCAAATTTACAGTTAATTTTCTCCATGACGAATAGCAGAAAATTCCCTCAAAGTCCATCCAGTTTTTTGAAACTATGATTGAAAATCTAAGGCAACTTTGGAAGTTCAAGAAATTGATCAGAACATATGTGATGGAGATCATTCAACATAGGTAAAGCACTTTTGTCATAGAAAATTCAGGAAACTATGGTAATGATCTTCTAGGTCTAATACTGTCTCCAAAAAGCAATGGGTGGGGGCAAAGCTGCAAGATGTATGCATGACAAATGAGGAACTTGTTGTTGAATGCAAGACAGCTATGTACCTTGTTGGACATGCAACTACATCAAACCTGCTGACATGAGCCATAATATTACTGGGAATGAATCAAGATACCACCCATAAATCCTCTACAACTGCAAATGAGCATTTATTTGATCTCTACCATCTCTCTCTCTCGTTTACTTCTTCTCCATAATGATAAGTGATATCTGCCCATAACCAAATAAATTTTTGAATTACTTTAGCCACAAAAGCAACACCAACACCCACAATATTAATATTGAAACTCAATGAGATAGCATAAAATGTACATATTTCTTAGTTGCGCATGGTTGGGTGTGATTACGGGTGTTCCCTATACCTTTAAGGGTTGAAGGAATTCTGTTTTATAGCCATGGGTGGACTGATCAAATGGGGAAGCTATATTGAACTCAAAGAGATAGCATAAAATGTACATATTTCTTAGGTATGCATGGTTGGATGTGATTACGGGTGTTCCCTATACGTTTAAGGGTTCCCTATACCTTTAAGGGTTGAAGGCGTTCTGTTTTCTAGCCATGGGTCAACTGATCAAATGGGGAAGCTTTCCCAGGTGTTCCAATCCCACTTGTTGGATGGAAATGTAATTGAGCTGATAAAGAACGGCCTAACTGAGAAGTCATTATGGACAAAGCGAGGAGCAAAGCCACCCTGGAAGAAAAGAGTTCGACCTATTCTATTAGGAATGATCCCACTCCCTTCTCTTCCATTCCTAATATTTATTTAAATATTTTTCTGTGGGATCATACTCCTAATATTTATTTAAAGATTTTTATGTGGGATCTAAGTATGATCGTTGATCTATTGACCCACATAAGTGTAATTCATTGGTTTTACTGATCATTATATAGGGATCAATTTCTTAATTAACAATTCAAAAAATCAAAATTAGCTTAGTTATATTAGGTTCATAAACATTTTTATTTGAGATTTGGGGTGGATTATCGTTTATGCTTTTTCATCTACGGACGAGGATGAGACAAGTGTACTCTTGAGGTTTATTTAGCAATGCATGGATAACTCATAGTTGATGAATGTATAACCAATAGTTCATGGCAAATAACTAGAAGAAGAATGTGAGATAAAAAGAAAAAAAGAATATAAAAATGGCCATAACATGTACTTAGGCATGGATAACTCACAATTGGGCCCACACAACTAGCACATCCACATAGTTTGTGGTTGGATCATTGGAAAGTGATCGAATGGTTAAGAGATAGTTATGGAATGAGATACACTTTGGAATTTTTTTTTATTCCTCATATTCTTATAGTTAAACTGGTTCAAGTGTGAGTTATCCATGCCTAGGTACATGTTATCACTGACATTCTTCATGTCATCCATTTATCAACTATTACTTATTTTTTATATTTTTATATTTTTATCTCACATTCTTCTAGTTATTTGACATGAACTCTTGGTTATCCATTCATCAACTATGGGTTGTCCATTCATCAACTAACTCCCAGTTATTTTTTATATTTCTTTTTTTATAAGGAATTTTGAACGACTTCCATAGAATCAATCTCGACGGTACACTTGTCTCATCCTCATCCGTAGATGAAAAAGCAAAGGTTGTAGTCCACCCCAAATCTCACATAAAAACTATCGATGTAACTAGCTCATCCACTGGGTTGTAGTCCACCCCAAATCTCACATGAACTCTTGGTTATCCATTCATCAACTATGGGTTGTCCATTCATCAACTAACTCCCAGTTATTTTTTATATTCCTTTTTTTATAAGGAATTTTGAACGACTTCCATAGAATCAATCTCGATGGTACCCTTGTCTCATCCTCGTCCGTAGATGAAAAAGAAAAGGTTGTAGTCCACCCCAAATCTCACATAAAAACTATCAATGTAACTAGCTCATCCACATAGTTTGTGGTTGGATCAAGCTGATAGGGATCATTTATTTTCTATATTCTTTTTTTATCTCACATTCTTCTAGTTATCAGCCATGAACTGTTGGTTATCCATTCATCAGTTCTGAGTTATCCATGCTTATTGATTCATCATCTACCAATTATTTTTTATATTATGTCGATAGATGTTTTATTTGAGATTTGGGGTGTACTATGGCCTATGTTTTTTCATCTACGGAGGAGGATGAGACAAATGTATTGTCGAGATCAAAATTCAAAATAAACAATTATAAAAAAAAAAAAATGAATATAAAAAATGACTCGTAGCTAAGTGATGAATGATACGTAATAAATGGATAACAAGAAGAATGTCTCTGATAACATGTAGCTAGGCATGGATAACACTTGAACCATTTAACTAGAAGAATATGAGGAATAAAAAAATATTTTCCATTCCATAACTATCTCTCAACCATTTGATCCCTATCAACGTGATCAAGCCACAACCTATGTGGGTGTGCTAGTAATTGTTTATTTTGAATTTTGAGCGACTTTCATAGAATCAATCTCGAGAGTACACTTATTTTATCCTCCAATGATTTTACAATTATTAGCTTAACCTCAACTAAGGTTATATTGGACAACTATTAGTTTAAAGTCCAATGATTATACGACTATTAGTTTAACTTAAACTCTAATCGCAGTTATATTGAATAACTATTATATTAACTATTAGATAAGTATTAGGTAATTTAAATTAAAGTTAAATAAAGACTGTAATTACAAAGAAGTAATAAAAAACTATTAAATAAATATATATGTAGAAATAATAATTTACATTAGTTGTCTTTTATCTTTCTCTTTAAATAAGGGATCGATTGACCAAACCACAAATGACCAGAATGGCCTGGGTCCCGATTGTCTAGTCGCTCGTAAGAGGTTGGTGTGATGGCGAAACATATTTAGCCTGTTACAGAGCATTCAATGCGACTGCAGCAGGCATCCCAACTTTTGGATCTTAAACAATTTTAATCCAAGGGTTAAAGTGCCTACTGCACTCGCATTAAATGCTCTACAACAGGCTAAGTATGTTTCACCTAGTGTGATAGTCCTAAATAAAAGGCCAACGTAATTAAGTATAATAAGGAGCGCATGTTCCTCCCTCTCTACATAGAACCCAGCGTCTCTCGTCAGAGTATTTTGACTGCAGTGACTATTTCAATGAGAAACCATAAGATGTTATTATGTATGTTTTTCTTTTTCCTTTTTTGAAAGGCTTTCTCAATTATCTATCCTATAAGGTCGGAATCAAACTCTGTTTTCTTTAAATGTCTATGATTAAAAAGCATATAACCTATGTTGCACAAGTTTCTGGAACGCGGGTACGTCGGGTACGCGGACACGAGTATCCGATACGACTAGAAGCTTCGCCCAAATTTGTAGGAAACGTCGGGTTGGGAGCGGCAATAATATATATTAATTTTTTTAAAATATATTAAAAAAAATAAAGTTAAAAAATACATAATTGATTAATTTCATAGCTTAAACTATTTTATCATCTTAATCCTCTAGTAGTGTCATGAAATTCATTCTTTTTAAATTTGCTCACTCCTTTAGGTCCACATTATACAAATCTCACGGTAATCTCACATTGCTCCTACGAGTTCCTAGTATTTGGGTGCCTCTGCATTTTTTTTTATGGTAACTACTACTTACTTCTAATTTGAATGAACTTGATTGTTTTAAGTTCAACTAACAAACTTT
>LPNX011170605.1:238008-259619 GCA_001517045.1 Pseudotsuga menziesii
CATATAACCCAACGTCTTCAGTCAGAGTATTTTAAGTGCAAAACGAACGATTTCAACGAGAAACCAAACTTCGCCTGACTTTTTTGGACTCTGGTTGCTTCCATTACAAGGGAATTCAAGTGGGGTTAATCAACTCGATGCAAATTGGATGAACTATCATTAATATGGGCTTTTGGTTTATCGACTACCAATTGGGCATATGTACATTTTACAAATATTTTCCACTCTCCTTTGAAAGAAGAAATTCTGTCCACAAAAGTGGGCGTTTGCAAGTAGGAATAAGCTTGGAAAATTTTCTAATCTTGGGGAACCCAGCTTACAATTCCAATCCTTGGAATGCACCATGATCTAGTTTTTTCTGGGGAAATGATGCAAATGAGTTTAACAAATGAAAGGCATCAAGGGGATCTTCTCTTTGTAAACGAGAAATAACGAAAGCAGTAAACAATTATACCTTATTAAGATCTTTATTATATATATTTGAGGAACATGCAATTTGCTTTCACCATTTTCCATTTATGATTCCTCTGGGCCAAGACCATGAGATTGTTATTGAAACTCTTCTAAGTCATTTTAGAGTCAATGTTAGTTCTTTATGTGAAATAGTAACATAATGACTACAATCTATAACAAAGAGAGATCCTTTTTACCTTCTTAACAATCAGTACTTTCACACAACATATGAGGAAAGCATGTTAGTGCAAATGACAGTAAGTTATAGATAAGACTACTAGACGATGTAACTGCAAACATAGTTTTTCTTATTTTGTTCACTGATATTTCATAGGGCTTGGAGCACCACTTTGTCTCTCCCCCAACAAAGATCAGACAGGAGGTGTAAATTTTAATTCCTACCTGGCCAAAAAATCAAACCTACCAGGTCAACCTGTTTTCAAGTAAGGTTCTGGTCTACCATGTCAACCTGTATAGAGTACTAAAAGGGCTTGTTTAAGTTAGATGTCTAGCTAAGGTTATTTTATAGTTTGAGTGTTGAGACTAACCTTCACAAATTCCACTAGCATCTATGAGTATTGCCATTACTTGTCTGCTAACTAAAATCTTGGATCACAAAAAAGTTGAAAGCTCATCTGGGAAAACAAAGATATCTAAGTACAATATAAAAAGTTTTAAAACTTACGTAACAGATAGTCTTTGTGAAAGCTCATGTGGGAAAACAAAAATATCTAAATACAATATAAAAAGTTTTAAAACTTAGGTAACAGATAAAGGTACTAAACATCTTCATCCTGTTCCGTGTTGATTCTATAGGAATTAAATCGGGATAACTTCCAGGAACCCCATTTAACAGAATTTCTGGACTACACGCATTTTGACAGGGAGTGTTAATGTAAATGGCATCCTTGCATATTTTTTTCCAAAATTCTTGTATAAGCTACAACCAACTTAAGTCATCAACTGCAATTACTTGAATATGGTATCATTTTGTTCGTTCTTCTATCGGTGAGTACATTGACTTAGAAGTGGTTAGAAACCATATTTAGCAAGTTGTTCTGCAATCTTTGTCCTTGTTTATTTCTAATAGCACTAGATAATCACTAATATTTTGTAATAGTTCATTATTACTATATTTTGGAGAATATGCTTTTGAAATCCTCGTTATGTATACTCTTTTCTAATGAAGATGCTATATGCCCTTCGATCCTTGGTTATATTTTGCATGTATAGAAATTTGTGTTACCAGAACAACTCTTCAAAATATATTACTTGAAACTGGTCTTGATATTGATGCAATGTACTTGCATCTTAAACGTATCAAAATATTTGAGTGACAGATTTTGGATAGACCTATAGCCATTAAATTATGTCACTTTGCACTTTGCAGGTTTAGACTTTTGTAATTTGTTGAGGGAGAATCCAATATTGTTTTTGCAGTGTTCAAATTAATAGAAAATTTTAGAGCATGTGGGCAAAAGAATTTTCTGAGCTTGCTAAAAGCACAATAGAGAACATATAGAAGGGTCACGGGAGAGAGTTTCAGTACTCTTTACACGCTACCTTGCTCCCACTTTTACATGACTTATAACAAATACATTTGAACTGCTTTTATATGCCATAACCATGTGCAGATGCTACTCTTTTATATTTCAAAATAGTGAAAAAAACAATATGCCATAACCATGTGCAGACGCTACTCTTTTATATTTCAGTGAAAAATAAAAAAAAGGTGGTACAGGCACAAAAGCTTTGGGTTTCTATTATTAAAGCTCAGATAGAAAGATGCAAACCATACATGCTCTTCAAGGTAAGTGCACAATTTATACTATTAAAATCTGTAGTTCCTTGATTGTTGGATTAAATAATTCTTTATTAAAATGAATGGCTTTTGCAAAATAGACTGAATATATCATGGTATTATTTAGTATCTGGTTGTGCATGACACCTGTAAAAGGAAAATAGATCAGAATAAGCTCGGAACCATCAAATCTTCTAACCTTTGCACCAAGATTATTGATATTCAAGTCCACCTGAAACAACGGTTTGTTTTAAATTTTTCAGCATTCCTCCAACCCAGTTTCAACCACAATTTTCATCACTGTTTAATGCCCAACCCAATTTACTTTTAGGAGCAAATTAAGTCACTTCTCATAAACAATTTATGACTGAAACACATGAAGAATTTTACTACTTTTAATGAGCCACAATTAAAAAACAAGTGAAAAAAAAAATCAGACTCAAAATTTTTGGTCAAATGACCTAGGTAAAACCCCAACCTCCGAGGAAAACCTGTTCTAGAGAGAGTATTTTATTTTCTACAATAAAATGAAAGTACAACAAAAAACAGAGATAAACTTATCTCAACCACAATGCTCAACAAATTGACTAAATTCAGAAATTTTACAATGAAAATTTCTTTCTTCTAACTCATTGCCTCGAAAACTGTGCCAAAGTGACTATACTGAATGCCCCGATTTCAGTGCCCACTATACGGAATTCCATGCCCATAATTTTTTTCTCTCATTCTTGAAAATTGTGACCAAAAAAATCTACCTCGAAAAACGTGCCTAAAAGTTTCATCGAGAAACATGTTGTACGGAAATGTGATTTTTGTTGTTGCATGGTCTTGGGAAACGTGCCCTCTACGCTTCTCTCTCTGCACAATTTTTCTTCTATGCTCTCCAACTCTCATGAAAAATAGAATGAGACTCACATGGCTTATCTTGCCTTTTTGGTGTCTAAATGAGGAAGTTGAATAGTCATCTAATACAAGGGCCCAAAATGAATTAGATGGATGGATGAGATTAAATGCATTTTTAACTCTCTTCATAATTAATATCACCCACCTCACTTAAATTTATCAAAAAAGTCACTTCATTCTCTAAAGTGAAAATTAAAACTCATCTCAAGTTATTAATTACAAGGGTCACTTTAATTTTCCCCTTTTAATGACTTAGACAAAAATCACTAGGGGAACACTTTCCTAGGTACAAAAATCAACACTCTCTTTTATCGAAGAAGGTGTTCTGCACCACACCCAACTTGTCTTTGAAATGAATGAACTTGCCTCTTCCAAGAGAATTTGTCAAGATATCTACAACCTGATCATCAGTGGAAATGTACTACAACTGCACATCTTCTCTCTGAACATAATCACAGATGAAATGGTATATGATCTCAATATGCTTTGATCTGTCGTGAAATACAGGATTCTCAGAGAGATGGATGCAACTCTGATTGTCATAGTAAATCATTGTAGGCCTCAGCTCCTGATCAAATGAATCCACTAATAACTTGTGAAGCCACAGTGTCTCGCAACTAGCCTGACTGGATTCCATGTACTCAGCCTCAACAGAACTCAAAGCAACAGACTTTTTGCTTTCGACTGAACCACAACACTGCTGTCGAGCCCAAACTAAAACAACATCCAGAATTGCTCTTCTGGACTGCCACACTACCTGCCCAATCTAAATCCGTGAATCCAATCAATCTAACCCCATCCGATCTCCTATAATCCAAATCATAATCCATTGTACCTGCAAGGTATCTCAACACTTATTTTGTGGCAATCCAGTGCACCCTCCTAGGCTCCACCATAAACTCACTGAAAGTGTTCACCGCAAAACACAGATCTGGCCTAGAGTTGACCAGATACATTAACGAACCTATGAGCTGACGATATAAGGTAGGATCCACCAAATCTCCCTCAGAAGCATGAAGCTTCTTCCAGTTGGTGACCATAGGTGTAGACATCGACCTGGAATCCTCCATGCAAAATCTCCTCATAATATCTACTGCATACTTTCCATGCCCGAGGAAGATATGACCGGGCTCCTGCCAAACCTCTAGTCCCAAAAATAATGCATCAATATAATGTCAATCATTTCATACTCTGACGCAATATCTCTCTTGCAAACTACAATAGGTCTCTCCTCGCCTGTGATAAACAAATCTTCCACATACAACAAAAGAATGAGCAGACCATCTCCAACCATGATGAAATACAGATTTAGATCAGCCTAACTCTTTTGAAAACCCATCGACAATAAGTAAGAGTCTAGCCTTGGAATACCATAAAAGGATTTCTTCATCCTACACACATTAGTCTCTCTCCCATGAATCTCAAATCCCTATGGTTTCTCCACATAAACCTTCTCCTGTATGATTCCATTGAGAAATGCAGTCTTCACATCCATCTAATGGATCTTCCAACCCATTTTTGCGGCAATGGAAATCAATGATCTAATAAAAGTATAACGAGCAACCGGTGCAAAGGTCTCATCATAATTAACTCCCTCTACCTATGAGAACCCCCGCACCACAAATCGAGCCTTGTATTTCTCCACACGACCATCTGCAACATGTTTTTCCTTGTAAATCCAACAAGAATTCACCACTGACTTCCCCTCAGGTCTCAGATCAATCTCCCAAACATCGTTCTTCATGATGGAATGGTACTCTTCCATCATGGCATCTCTTCAAACATTATGCTGAGAGGCCTCCTCAAAAGTAGATGGCTCCAAATCACGAAGACTAGCAACCAAGTCATACCCAACCTATCGGGCATCACTATAGTACTCACTGGCTTCTTGGGCATCCCAAAATCCTTAGCTTCCTTCAAGGTCTCCCGAAGCCATTTAGGCTTCTTCTTCCCTGAAGGTTGCTCCCAAACTAGTCTGTCATCATCTCAGGAACTCCTAGAAGTAGAAGGCCCAGAAACATGTGTACCAAGAGATGGTGAACAAACAACTGGTGAAATACGTGATCCAGTAGCTCTGTATGGTGAGCCTATGACCTAAGAACCAAAACCTGTCCCTGAAGAACCTGTTGGATGAACCATTGAACCTGAAGATCATGTGCTCGAACTCTATGGTCCAATAACCCCAAAAACCTGTGAACCTCTCACCTATACTGAAGGTACATGTGAAGCTACCTGAGGTGTGAGAAACTATTGCTCTTCCTGCACTAACTCTCTGGAATTCCTGAAGGCCCGCTCCTCCTCAAATATAGCTTCCCACCTCACAACAACCTTCCTCGAAGCAGAAAGATAAATGTGGAATGCCTTCGAAGTCTCATCATACCCCACAAAGATGTCTCTCTTTGTTGTGGGCTCAAGATTTCTCATCTTCTCAGAAGGGACATGTGAAAAAGTCAGGCAACCAAATATATGAAAAATGACTCGCCTCAGGCTTCTTGCCTGTGAACATCTCCTCAGGAGTTATGTTCCCCAAGGCACGATGGAGACTCCTATTATGAAGGTAAACAACTGTACTACATGCCTCTGCCCAAATAAAGAAAGGAAGTGATTTTTTTGTAACATGGCTCTCGCTGCTCCAACAATAGATCGGTTCTTCCTTGCTGCCACTCCATTCTGCTCATGAGTGTATGGTACTGTCAATTGTCTCCAAATGCCCTCCTGTCTGCAATACTCATCAAACTCCTTGGAGGTATACTCACCCTCGTTATCTGATCTGAGTGCCTGAATCCTCCTCCCAGTCTGGTTCTCCACAAGAGATTTAAACTCTTGGAACCTATGCAAGACCTCCTCAGATTTCTTGCTCCTCATGAAGTAGATCTAGGTCTTCCTGGAATTGTCATCAATGAATTTTACATAATACTCAAAACCTCTCAGAGAAACATATGACATAGGACTACACAAGTAGGAATGTATCAAACTAAGTACTCCTGTTGAATTGCTATCACTGCTTGTAAAAATAGCCTTGGTGTACTTTCCCAAAGTACACCCCCTGCATACATCAATGTGCTCAGTACTGAGCTCAGGAAACCATGTAACCATGTAACTCAACATCCTCAAATCTAGATGATGTAGATGAGCCATCCTCCTATGCCATAGCTCACAAAGCTCATTGTCATTTCTATATGTCAAAGCATGTCAAGGATGAAACAAGAGCTTGTGCAGCTTCCCACATCTCACTCCAATGGTGTAAGAGGTAGAAGTTCCTGTAGTCTTGGAGAATATGTGCACATGTCCATCTAGGAAGGACACACCAAGACCCCTATCCTCAATCATACAAACTGATATCAAGTTCTTCTTCAGCCCAGGTACAAACAATACGTCCCTCAAAGTCATGGGACTCATGGAGGCTCTCTGAAATATAATGGTCTCACTCCCAATAGCTCTGACAATTGTGTCGTCCCCCAACACAACCTCCACATCTATCCCTTCCTGTGAAACCTTAGTGAACATCTCTCGAGTACCTTTCATGTGGCTCGAAGCTCCACTATCAAGATACCACATGCTGGTGGTGGATGCACTAAAAGAATGGTCGGTTAACAAAGAATACTCCCTCTCAATATCAATGTCTACAATGATGATGATGGATGCTCTCTCTCTATCAACATGCCCAACACAGAGAGAAAACTCCCTCTCAAATCTAGCTATAAAATCCTCAACCTTTGCTAAAGTTGTTGATTGCTTCTTCTTCTTCTTCTGTGGGAATTGTTCGGCATGTTGCCCAAGCTTCTGACAAGAAAAGCATTTTACGGTGCTCAAGTCCTTCTTCTGTCCATCTTGTTGCTTAGCCCCGCCCTTTTTGGGGCCCTTCTTGAACTTCTTCTTTCTTTTGGAAGTCAAAAATACATTCTCCTCATCATACTACTAGTAGAAGAGTTGCTCTGCACAAGACCTCTCCAGGTCTTCTCTTAAACAAAACCATCCCAAATCCTGTCCCAAGAAGGAAATTTCTCCCTGGCTACTATAGGCTCCACAAAAACATCTCAAGGATTTGCAACCCTATTCAAAGTTTTCCGCACTAGCTCAGAACCAAGAACAACCTCCCCCACTGCTGCAAGATCATCTCTCACCTGAGATATCCTATTAAGGTAGGGAATCACTCCCCTCGCTTTGGCCATATTGATACTCTTCAATTTCTCTCTCAAAAACCATTTTCCCATTTTCATTAGAGCTTTGAAACAAGTTGGTTAAAGCATCCCATAATCTTTAACTAAAAATGTGTGGGATCACATAATCTTTAACTACATCTAGAATGATCCTTTTATCCTTAATGTCCTTATGGTTGAAGGCAGAAAGTGTTTGTGCATCAGTGGAAGCAGGAACAACAACAGAATTTGTTGTTGTATTGTTAACTACTTCATCCCATAACTCATTTTTCTCCAATATAAATACTAGTCTAGTTTTCCATGGGACAAAATTCCCAGCCTCATCAAGCCTATCCTCCAACCTAAGTCTTGTTGTCATTTTCAATCCAAAGTTCAAGTCTCAACAAGGTGATGCCCACTGACAAAAACAATCACTGACAATCTGATTTTTTTTTCACTGTGTAAAATTCTGCTCGTTCTCTAACAAAGCTCTGATACCATGTAAATTTTTCAGCATTCCCCAAACCTCGTTTCAACCACCATTTTCATCATTGTTTTGATTCCCAACCCAATTTACTTTCAGTAGCAAATTAAGTCATTTCTCATAAACAATTTAAGACTGAAACACATGAAGAATTTTACTACTTTTAATGAGCAACAATTAAAAAACACAGTCACACATAAAAAAATCAAACTCGAAAATTTTTGGTCAAATGACCTAGGCAAAACCCCAACCTCTAGGGAAAACATATTCTAGAGAGAGTATTTTATTTTCTACAATAAAATGAAAGTACAACAAAAGACATAGATAAACTTATCTCTACTATAGTGCTCAGCAAATTGACTAAATTCATAAATTTTACAGTCAAAATTTCTGCCAACTCGTTGCCTCAAAAATCATTCCAAACTGACTGTACAGACTGCCTCGATCTTTGTGCCCACTATACAGACTTTACGGAATTATGTGCCCAAAACATTTTTTCTCCTCTTCTCAAAAATCGTGCCTAGGGAAATATGCCTCGAAAAACGTGCCCATAAATTTCCTCGGGAAACATGTTGTACAGAAATGTAATTTTTGTTGTTGTACGGTCATGGGAAACATGCCCTCTGCTCTTTTCTCTCTGCCTGCAATTTTTCTCCTCTTGTGCTATTCAAATCTCATGAAAAACGAAATGCGCCTCAAATGTCTTCCCTTGTCTTTTTGGTGTCTAAATGAGGAAGTTGATTAGTCCTCTAATCCAAGGGCCCAAAATGAATTAGATGTATGGATGAGATTAAATGTACTTTTAATTCTCTACAAAATTAATTTCACTTGCCTCACTTAAATTTATCAAAAAGTCACTTTATTCTCTAAAATGAAAATTAAAACTCATCTCAAGTTATTAATTGCAAGGGTTAGTTTTAATTTTCCCCTTCTAATTAGTTAGGCAAAAACCACTAGAGGAACACTTTCCTAGGTACAAAAATCAGCATTTGTAACTTGGCATCTATTGCGTTGTCTAGATTTGTGAGAGAAAAGGTAAATTTATTGTTCACGTCCTTATTGTGTGGCTTAACTTGGGTAAAGATGTAAACTAACTCATACCACTCATTAAGGGTATAACCCTTAAGTCTCCGTAAGTTTGTTGCAGGTAGCAGAGGTTGGAGGAACCATTACTTTGATTTTGATAAGGTAGCAGAGGTTAGTCATATTATTTGCCTTTTTTGAAGTGACATTTTGAACATTTGAGTCTTTATTAAGTTGTCCTAAATATATTTAGTTATTGTTTGTGAGCAAGTAAAAACATCTAACAATGCAATGTTGAAGCAAGTTGCATCAATAATTACTTTCAACCTCAATAAGATCATCAATGTGAACTTTTATCCTGTGGAAATTGCAAAACTGTCAAATATCTGACATAGGAAAATTGGTATAGGTGTTTAGGGGCTTGCTGACACTTGTATAGTACTTGGAATGCCTTTTGATTAAGAAGAGGTTAGGAATAAATACTAGATAATGTCTCTTTGAATGTGAAAAAAGTTTTTGTTTGTTGGATGTCTCTAATATTGAAATATTGCTTGCAGGCTCAAAAGTTGAACAAATACATCCTTGAAACAATTTAAATTACTATGCCATGAAAAAAGAAATTGAGCTTGTTGTTAAGGAAGGTGCATATGAAACCTACTTTGAGAGCCATGTGAATAAGATTAGTTAAAAAAAAGGTTGCAATGCTTGCATAATAAATATTTGTGATTATATTTACATTTTATTCTCTCAAAATATACCATTTCCATATCAAAAAGTGTGTCGTTAGTTGTTTTGATAATCTGGACATTTCTTATAGTGCTTTCCCTTCTATTTCAATGTTGTTCTAGTTCAATGATTTCTTGATTTAACCTTGTTGGTTGGATATAGGCACGCATCGTGGAATTAAATGGCCATTATTATTTTTAAATGGTGGTCATTTTGTATTATTGGCTATTAAGGTACATATTATGTTTCCCTTTCTTACACTTTTAAAGTAAATATGGACATCATACTTCTCTCTCATTTATTTGTGGTAACTCTTTATTATATTAATATAATATAATATAAAATTATATTTAAGGGTGTTATCTCAATGGAAGAGTACTTTCCTTATAGGTAAGAAGTTGGTGGTTCGGTTCCTTCGTGTCTTATATCACTAGTACAAAATGAGAGATAAGTGACAAAAAAATGACCAAAATTTGCATATAAATGATCACTTCTGAGTTGGCGAAAAGTGGTAGCAAATTTTCAGTATCTTATCACACAATAAAAAATGTGGTCGTATTTAATTTGGTCATTTATAGCATGTCTTGTAGTCATATATTTGGCCATATATACAACCAAATTAAATACGACAACATTTTTGTCGCATGATAAAATACTGAAAATTTGCTATCATTGGTCACCAACTCAAAAATGGTCTTCTATATGCAAATTTTGGTCAGGATTTGGGTCACGTATCTCTCATTTTGTACTACTGATTATATATGCTACTTCACTTTGGAAGATAAAATTTTGGACAAATTTTGAGTTTTTTTTGTAATTTCAGACTATTTGGGTTTCTGGCAGCTCTTTTATAATACAAACACTACCTAAGACGATATATTTATATTATGAAGAGTTACTTTTGGAAATGGTCTTGCATGGTTGAAGTTTGATTTTCATCTTGTTGACATCAATGAAGTGATAGACCAACAAACATTATTTTTGTTGATGTTGATATGAAGGTACATTACAAAGTCCATGGCCATATTTATCCAATCTACAAGCTTTCATTTGTATTGTTTCTCAATCATTTTGTCTTGCTTCAATGAATAATATTCATCTTCCTAGGCTATGCTAAATCATCTTGCTTAGGTACGTATCTTCAAAGTACTACTTTAATGTATCAGACTCTAGATGTTCCTCATATTCTCTCATTCTTCAGGTGATCCCACCGAATATTTGCATCATTTATTAAATAGTAGATGGTGAATTTAGTATTTTCTAAGGAATTGAAGTCATGCAATGGCATGTACCTCAATATTGACAAACCATGTCTATTTCATTTCATCATTTGACTATTGAAATAATGTAACTGCGGAATATATTCTATTATATTATTTAACCCTTCTTTCCAAAGATGTTATTCCACTGATTGGAAGTGTCTTTTATGTACTTAGTCATGTAAAAGTATTTAGGTTAAAACTTCATTGTAAGTAAGGTCAATAGTACCCACAAAAGAATTATTAAATATTGTTTGTGTGTCTCCCAAGGCAATTCGACCATGTCGGAGAGGTGAAGTTGTCCCTGTTGGGTTATTAGACTTACATTTTGATGTGTATAAATAGAGGAGACACGCACCTCATTTGGACACACACAACTTAAGCAAGTTTGCTAGAGAGAGAAAGAGGAGTCCAACTAAAGGAGAATAAGCAGTCTATCTTATTCTTGGGGTCTTACGTTGTACTTGGTTGGATTCTATATCGAGGAAGTTTTGTTGGGTTTTATTCCCCACAAGGGTTTCCCAGGACAAATCTCTGTGTCTTATTTGTCTTTACATGCTTGTCATTCTTTTAGTGATCTTCTTAATATTGGACATAAAAATTTTAAAATTCTAACATGGTATCAAAGCCAACCTGAAAGAAGTCATTGTGCAGTAGTTTGTCCCATAGTACAAGAATCTAGGGTTTGCTATTCTGGACAATTCCCTCATCATATCAAGTCAAAAAGAAGGATAGATCAACTCAATCTAAGAGGGTGCATCTTTTTGTGGTGGCAGAATTCAATTTCGAAGATTTTCAATTTTTTACTTGTCACTACTACTAGGAGGAACTATGGAATCAGATTTTTCAAGTTTTTGTCCACAGTTTTGGAGCAAGGACCTCATTTCTCATCTCTCCTTTGAGAGGTGCAGATTTTCATCCAAACACATCTTCAAGACCTCTAACTTGAAAAATTAGGGTTTCTTTGTCAAACCCTAGGTCAGGCGGAAGCTAAATCTATAATCAACCTTCTTACTTGTAAGTTTTGCTTCCTCTATTTCCATTTGAGGTTCTCACTTAGTAAAGATGATAAATAACACCAAGCTTGATGAAAAGCTTGAACGGGAAGAGAACTTCAAATCATGGAAGTACATAGTCATGCTCATCCTTGAAGAACATGACTTAGAAGGCCATGTCAAGGATGAAGTCCTAGAACCGGAAGGAGATGAAGCAAAAGCTAAGCATAAGAAATATATGGTCAAGGCTAAGAGGATAATAGTTGGCTCCATCAAGGACCATTTGATTCCTCAAGTATCCTCAAATAATCTCCAAAAGAATTAAATTTTTGATGCACTAACCAGTCTATTTGAAGGAAAGAACATCAAAAGAAGAATGACCTTGAGAAATCAACTCAAAGGAGTGAAGATTCAGATGGAAAAAACTATGAAATCATACTTCACAAGAGTATCTCATATCAAAGAACAATTGGAGGCTATTGGTGACATGGTAGAAGAAGCGGGATTTGTAATGACCACCTTGAATGGTCTCCCAAGGGATTTGGAATCTTTCATCAGAGGAATATGTGCTAGAAAAAAGTTGACCAAGTTCATTAAAATTTGGGAAGAATGTGTGCAGGAAGAAGGAAGGATAGCTGACATAGAAGAAAAACTAAATGATGATGAATATCAAGCCTTGGAAGCTCATGCAAAGAAAGGATAAAAAAAGAGAAATAATCGTGATTAATCTCTTAGAAGAAACAAAAGGTTTCAAAGGATCTCAAAACCCAAGAGAGACTTCTCATCCTTTGAATGTTTCACTTGTCACAAGATGGGACACATTGCAATAAATTTTCCTCTTAAAGCTAAACAATTCAAGAAGTTACCTTCCCATGCAGTTGAAGATGATTACCTAGTTGAAGAAAAGAACAATGAAGAAGAAGACTCTACTGAAGAATATGTTTTGATATATTCCCTTATTGGATCAGTCTCTCATGGAAGTGACACTTGGCTTGTAGACAGTGGAGCTTCTAGACATATGACAAGTTATAAAGACTCTCTCCAATGTCTTGTTCAGAAATACTCAACTCACAAAGTTAAGCTTCGAGATGACTATAAATATCCCATCAAAGGAATGGGAGAATCCTTTTACAAGTTGGACTTGTGAAATCCAATGAAGATGAGGGATGTCTTATATGTCCCAAGTTTGAAAAAAAAATCCTTTCTATCTCAACCTCAGATGATAATGGTTTCAAATTTGCTTTTATAGATGGAGAATTCTTCATGTGGCCAAAGGGAAAGACAATAAATGATGCAGTTGTGATTGGAGTAGAAGAATGATGACTCTACAAGTTGAAGGGACATTCATATTCAACCCTAACAACAATTACCATTATACCAAGTGAATTATGTCATAGGAGACCCACTCATGTGAACTACAAAGCACTATCAATTTTGAGCAAGGCAGTAACAGGTTTACCAGAGATTCAGATCGGCCATCAAGAGGAAGAACATGAAGCCCCTAGAGTTGAAGAAACACGTAGAAAGTGAGTCCACAATATTGAAGAAGTTAGAGGACCATGACATGGCATAACCTCAAAGGCCTATGGAGATACCTCATGAGATGATCTCACAAAAGAGAATATTAGCTTAGGATCGTGATGTCATTCAAGGTGTAGAAAAATATGGATCTTTGGAAGGAAGCAAGAGACCAAGGACCTATTCCAGCTATGTGGCCTTGATGTGTAATCTTGTTGATGCAGAACCTACCTATTTTGAAGAAGCTACAATGAAGAATGAGTGGATGGATGTAATGATCGAAGAATAACAGTCTATCATAAAGAATGATGTTTGGGATGTAGTACCAATACCAAGAGAGAAGTCAGTTGTCTCCTCGAAGTGGGTATTCAAGACAAAACATTCAGCAGATGGAAGTATCGAGAAATACAAAGCAACATTTGTATCCCGAGGATTCTCACAAAATGAAGGAATTGATTATGAAGAGAATTTTGCACCAATAGCAAGATATACCTCAATCGGAATGGTCCTTGCCTTGTAATCCAAGATGAAGTGGAAGCTAAACCATATAGATGTAAATACAACTTTCCTAAATGGGGTGATAGAAGAGGAGGTGTACATTGAACAACCTCCAAGTTTTGAAACCCATGACATAAATTCACATGTATGCAAATTGAAGAAATCATTATATGGGTTCAAAAAGCACCCAGAGCATGGTATGGAAGAATTAATGGATTTTTGATGAGCTTGGGATTTACCAAGAGTAAAGCATATTCCAACTTATAATATAAGGTTTTCAATGAAGGTATTATGATAATATTTCTATATGTTGATGATCTATTCTTGACAGGTGAGGAGAAGATTATTGGTGAATGTAAGAAGAAGCTTGTTGTTAAATTCGAAATGAAAGATCTTGGTATGATACACTATTTTCTCGGTCTTGAAATATGGTAGCTCCCAGGTGAGACATTCCTTAATCAAGGAAAATATATTGTTGAGATCCTAAAGATATTTGGGATGTTAGTGCGACGCGATGAACACTCTAATGGTGACTAATTTGAATCTATTGAATGATGATTCCTTAGATACAATATATGTTATATTGTACTGACAAATTATTGGCTCAATGATGTATCTGATGAATACTAGACCGGATATATGTTTTGTTGTAAACACATTAATTCGGTATATTGTGGAGCCCCGACATATTCACTTAGTTGCAACAAAACATGTGATGAGGTACCTTAAAGGTACATTGGATTGTGGCCTCAGATATGCAATAGATGGGAAGATCAAACTACATGGTTATACGATTGAGAATGGGCTAGGATCACATATGCCAGGAAGAACTTCATGTTGTTGTTTTAGTTTGGGATCAAGTGTGATCTCATGGATTAGCACGAAGCAGACTTGTGTTTCTCTTAGTATAGCAGAGGCTGAATAAATTGTAGCATGTTCAACCTGTAACAAAGTAGTTTATCTTTGCAAGTCATTGAAAGGATTTTTTTACGGAGATATGGATGTGCCTAATATATATTGTGACAATAAGAGTTGCATCAAGCTGACGAATAATCCGGTGTTTCACAAGTCAAAAAACATAGAGATAAATTTCCACTACATCAGGGATATGGTGTAGAGGAGAGTTGTAAAGCTCCAGTATGTTCCTACAGAGGAACAAGTTGTTGATGTATTGACTAATCCTATGTCTCGTGTAAAATTTGAATAATTTAGATACAAGCTTGATGTAGTCCGAAAGGACCTTCCTCGAAAGAGGGAGTGATGATGATGATGATGATGATGTAGGTTTCATGTTGCAAGGGTGTGGTATCTCTGTCTAGTATTAGTATGCATAGATAGATTTGTTTGTCTTGGGACCACAACTGTTCTGTTGGCATCCTACTAGAGAAGAGTTTCACCAGTGGCTGGATTCAAACTTAAGGGAGTTTGCCAAGAAATAAAATTGGAGTCCTAGACTGAGTACAGAGGACTGGTTGGAAAAACATATTGCTTCAGATATACATGCGATATTCTTTGCAACCTATGGAAACGAGCTTTACGACTGGTTATCAAAGTTTACAGATAGGAACATATTCAAGAAGAAAAGAAACTTTGTCTGGACGCCGAAGCTAATTCAGACAGTGCAGAACCTCGACAATCCCATTACGAGAGCAGTGGACTACTGGCTTACAAGTGTGCTAGAAGGCTTTGTTACAGAATTTGCAGTTGACCAGAGAAAGAGCTTCAGCGAGGCTGAGCGGTACTTCTTCAAGGGATATCATGGTAAGTACCTAAGATCTCTAAACTTGTCCCTTAAGATGCTATTACATGAAAAAGGAACAATGGATCTAGTTTCAGATGAATAAGTAAAGATAGTAATGTCACAAGACTTTGAAAGTGATCTTGATGACATCGCACGAACATGTAGTGGCAAGAAATATAAAGTAGATTTTAGCTCTCCTATATTTGAAGACAGTTCAGACAATATTAGGCAACCGAGTCCTAGTACCACAGAAGAACCAGAGGGGGGTATTCCTTACCACCCCTATACCCCACAGAAACAGACAGGGACTCAGAATAATCCCGTAGGTACTCCATCTAGCAGTTCACAAACAGTACCTACTACCGCTACATCAACCCCACCTACACCGCTGAGTGGTAGTAGTCCAGTTAGTCAGAACCCACCACAGAGAAATAGAATGGGAGGTGACATGAAGCTACCTACCTTTAAGGGTACAGGAGCAGAAGACCCGGAACAGCATTGGTTTCTATGTGAAGCCATGTAGACCATTAAAAAAATCAACGATGATAACCTTAAACTTGTACAGTTGGTCACCACACTCAGAGACCGAGCTTTAACATGGTACATAAAGTATACCACACTACCCAAGACACTTTCCCAGGTCAAGAACGCCATGATTAAAGAGTTCAAGAAACCTAAGTCTGAATCTCAGTGTATAACAGA
Organism: Pseudotsuga menziesii; assembly: GCA_001517045.1. NCBI lineage: Eukaryota > Viridiplantae > Streptophyta > Pinopsida > Pinales > Pinaceae > Pseudotsuga > Pseudotsuga menziesii. The sequence continues at coordinate 254,251 of LPNX011170605.1, forward strand.
GCTCAAGGATATTAAGCAGCTGCCATCAGAATCAGTATGGGACTTTGACCAGAAATTCAAATCCCTTATAGACCAAGTAAGTTTTGAGTTTGCACCGGAGCAGCATAAGGAATGGTTTATTGCAGCGCTGCTCCCTCACATCAGACTACCACTAATGCAGCAGAAACTACAGACGTAGGATGACGCGTTGGAGATGGTGATGAAGCTAGAAGCTTCACCTTTAGCTGAAACCAGTGCAGGCATGACAACTCTACAGAACCAGTTGGCCAACCTCACGCTACAGATACATGAACTTAAGAAAGGGAAAGAGGTTATGCAAGACATATGGTGCTTACGATGTAAAGCACAGGGTCATACCAAAGACAACTGTCCAGTATTTGCAGAATATTTAGCGTCAGGGGCTCCTAACCCCTTACCACGAACGCAAGGGCCATTGTGTGAAATATGCAAAACACAAGGACATCCACCTCAGCAATGCCCTTTGCTTCAGAAGTATGTACAGACACCTAAGAACCTATACTGTGTCTTCTGCAAGTCCGTCGGACATGATGAACAAGATTGCCGAGCCTATGATCTCATGTTAGATAGAAAACATGATGTGTACAGAGTCCAATTAGAAACACAGGGTCCAGCAGCAGGACCACAGCCGGATCAGGCTTACGGAGGCCGTGGAGGAGGATTCAGAGGACGAGGCCATGGAGGAGGCTTTGCACGAGGAGAAGGCTTTGGCCGAGGAGGGGTTTTTAGCCAGGTTCACGGGCCAATCACTTGTTATAACTGCGGAGTTGAAGGACACTATGCTAGGGACTGTCAAAGCCCCACCACCACTTGTAACTACTGCAAATCTTATGATCATACCATAGAGGAGTGTCCTACCCTAATAGTTAAGATCAAAGACCCTAAGCCAGCAGTACACCTGAACATCCAGCTTATTGCTGCTGAACCGGAGGAACCAGGACCAAGAGTTAACATTGTGACTCGTAGCGGTGCTTCCACCAGTGGGACATCGTAGGATATTGAAAAGAACGCAAGTCAGCCGTGGGTGCGCAGAGCTCCTAGTAAAGCAACAGCATTCGACCTACAGAAGAATAAAGAGACATTTCATGAAGCCAAGGCTTCCTTTGATGAACCTACCCAATCAAGATCCCAGGTACCATCGTCTAGGGGTGTACCACAGCAAGCACCTTGTGGCGATAGCAGTGAATAGATACCGCAGGCTACCACATCGGGAAGATACGACGAGGATGAATCAACAGAAAGTGTACAATCCTTCCTGCGCAGCTGCTTGAAACTCTTGAGAAATGAAAAAGATATCGGTGAGCTACAGTGCATCATAGATCAGTGTCAGCAACCTTCTCTCTTGGACAGTGCACACCGCGCTGTTCATAATATTACAGGACATACAAGGACCAGAAGAGAGATGAAGCTCACAACACAGATTGGAGAATTTGAAATGGATGAGGTCGTCTTAGATCTAGGATCAGAGGTGAATGTTCTGACTAAGCAGACATAGCAACAGATGGGTAGCCCTCAGTTAGTCAGATCGCCTATCCACCTGAGATTAGCTAACCAGCAGCGAGTATCACCATTGGGTCGATTGCCGCAGGTACCAGTTGACATTTACGGAGTTCGCAGTTTTGCGGACTTCGAGGTTATAGAAATCATTGGCGATAGTCGACCGTATCCAGCATTATTAAGTATTGATTGGGCGATTGGTAGCAAGGCTGTCATCAACCTAAAGAGAAGACAAATGACCTTTGAGGATGCGCAGATCCTGGTCATCGCGCCGTTGGATCCTTTCCAGGGTCCTAGATATACTGAACCTATCCGAGCAGAGGAGGAGGCATGTAACATGGACAGCCTCTACCAGATGACTGCGAACCAAAATGACTATATCAATCCAACTGCAGAAGGGAACATTAGTTGGCGATGCGACAACTCATGCGCATCGGATTCCGATGTTGGTCTAGAGAACTGGCAGAACAGACTTTACGAAGTCTTAGCGCGCAGATGTGCGTTTATGAGTAAGTCACTGCGATGGATCGGCGCAGAGATCACCGACCTTCCATCATATCATGGACTGACAGATATCCAGGACTTCCTTGAGCAGTTTGAGCAACAGATCCCTTACGAGCAGAGGATCCCAGCTATGGACCTTGCAGTACGAGCCACACCTGTAAGATGGTGGTATGCGCATAAAGAGAATATCACATCATGGGATGATATTAAAACACTGATGATGATCAAATTTTCTGTCAACAGAGAGTATGTCCAGCAGAAGTCACAGGAGAAACCGATCCCAGGATACACATTCAGGCATGTGAACAGAGCTGGTCGGACGTTCCCGAGGATGAATGGGTTCACCGATTCATTCACACATTGGACACGGTTCCAAGGAATTGGTACACAGAGACCGAATTGCGGAAGGGGACGACCACATGGTCACTTATGACAGACAGTTTCCTACTCACCTTCGCGTTTGAATCAGAACATCCAAGTGTTGCTCAAGCCCTAGACATAATCAAGATCAAGATATTTGAAGACTGTACCATATCAATACCAGCCCAACCTGAGTGGGCTATCCAGCTAGAAGAGGCGTTGGAATGTTATAATTTTGCATCAGAATCAGAAGAGGTGGATGAGAATCCTCGCAATACTAACATTCCGGAGTCAAAAGGGACTCGCGATGTTGGGGGACCACAGTTAGAGATTCCAGCAATCACTGAGCCCATCAAGATTAAAAAGGTCAATATTGGAACAGATGCAGAACCTAAGTTTGTCTCTATTGGATACTATTGGAACGATGAAACAATCGGACAGATCGCAGATTTGTTACATGACTATCAGGACCTATTTCCCACCAAGTTCACAAAGATGAAGGGAATAGTCGGAGACCTGGGAGTGATGAGGATACCATTGAAGGAGGACGCTAGACCAGTCAAGCAGCGCCCATATAGATTAAATCCGCGCTACAAAGAAAAAGTCAAGGACGAGATCGATAAGATGCTAGCAGCAGGCATCATTGAGCCGGTAGAAGAAAGCAAATGGGTTAGCCCCATGGTCGTGCAAGAGAAGAAAACAAAAGATGACATCAGAATCTGTGTCGATCTGCGCAAGCTCAACGATGCATCACTTCATGATCCATTTCTGACACCATTCACTGATGAGGTATTAGACAACGTGGGAGGACATGAGGTCTACTCCTTCACTGATGGATTTTCAGGCTACCATCAGATCAGAATACATTCAGAAGATCGATCTAAGACCACCTTTGCAACAGAATGGGGCTCATTCCAGTATACGGTAATTCCCTTTGGTCTTAAGAATGCACCAGCTATATTTTCTAGAGTAGTAGTTGCTGTATTTAAAGAATACATCCATAAATTCTTAGGAGTATATTTTGATGACTGGACTGTATTTGGACTAATCGATAAACACATAGGAGATTTAAGACTGATGTTAGAGAAATGTAGGCAGTACCAGATTTCTCTAAACTTGAAAAAATGTATATTTTGTGCACCATTCGGTATTTTGTTGGGTCATATTGTGTGCAGACAAGGCTTGATGGTAGATCCCACGAAGATCGCCATCATTGTAAATCTTCCAGCACCCAACTCAGTCAAGCAACTGAGGACAGTACTTGGTCATACCGGGTACTACAGAAAGTTCATCAAGGGCTACGCAAAGATTACAGCACCAATGGAGAAATTGCTAAAGAAAGATGTAAAATTCCTATGGAATGAGGAATGTCAACAGAGTCTAGACACACTTAAAGAGAAGATGGTTACAGCACCCATCCTAGTATTTCAAGACTGGACTAAGCCATTTCATGTACATGTGGATGCATCAGGCATCGCGCTAGGAATTGTTTTAACACAACCAGGAGCAGGGGATATTGACCATCCCATCGCATATTTCAGCAGAAAGCTATCGACAGCAGAAAAGAACTACACCACAATAGAGAGAGAAGGCTTAGCTATGGTGTACGCTCTACAGAAGTTCAGGCACTATCTGTTGGAAGCCTCGTTCAAGATGTTTACTGACCATTCCGCATTGAAGTACCTAGTCAATAAGCCAGTGTTAGGGGGGAGAATCTACAGATGGTTACTCCTCTTTCAGGAGTATGATTTTGAAATCATTGTGAAACCAGGAAGACTAAATGCTGGACCTGATCATCTGTCACGGATAGACTCAGGAGAAGAGCCAAGTAACCTAGAAGACAATTTGCCCGATGCGCAGTTGTTTTCTATACAGATCGCAGACGATTATTATGCCGATATTATCCAATTCCTCACTACAGGAGTAGCACCTGATGATTTTACCAAGCAGCAAAAGAAGCAGTTGGTTGTTAAAGCAGCAGACTTCACCCTCATCGTAGGACACCTATACAAGTTAGGTCCGGATGAAGTGCTGCGCAGATGTGTGATGCCGCATGAAAAAGACGCTATTATCAGAGAGGCACACTCAGGAACCGCAGGAGGTCATTTCGCTGGAAAGCCGACTGCGCAAAAAATCCTAGAGGCAGGATTATGGTGGCCTATGTTGCATAAAGACACCAAGGACTTTTGCAGATGCTGCGATATCTGCCAAAGGGTAGGAAAACCCTCGTGACGCGATGAAATGCCGTTGCGACCGCAGGTCACACTGCGCGCATTCGACAAATGGGCTATAGATTTTGTGGGTCCTATCAACCCACCAGGAAAGCGCACGGGTGCGAGATATATTATCACCGGAACAAAGTACCTCACCAGATGGGCAGAGGCCAAAGTGGTAAGAAATTATGATGCTGCTACAGCTGCACAGTTCCTTTTTGAAAACATCATCAGTAGATTTGGATGCCCAGTAATCTTGATGAGTGACCAAGGCACACATTTCTTAAACAACACCATTGAGAAGTTGACAGAAGAATTCCAGATTCAGCACCATAAGAGCACTCCCTACCACCCACAGGCTAATGGAACGGTGGAGGCCTTCAATAAGATTCTAGAAAATGCTCTTACTAAGATCTGCAATAGCCAAAGGAATTATTGGGATCTCAGAGTTAACGTTGTATTATGGGCATACAGAACCACATGCAAGAAACTTACGGGACACACACCTTTCAGCTTGGTGTATGCGCAGGAGGCTGTTATGCCTATGGAGTATATTCTTCCCAGTTTAAGAATCGCTCAGATTACCGGGATGACTGATATAGACACAGTGGAGGAAAGGTTAGCACAGCTGCTTGCCTTAGAAGAAGACAGATTCATCGCTGGATTCTATCAGAAAGTGCAGAAAGCACGAGAAAAAGCTTGGCATGACAGACACATTAAGAATAAGACTTTCCAGATCGGAGACCTAGTGCTCCTCTATGACAGCAAATTCATTAA
>LPNX011170605.1:260656-310508 GCA_001517045.1 Pseudotsuga menziesii
AAGGCCTTTCAAACACCAGAAGGTTCTCAAAAGGAGAAGGAGCGACGAGAGCGAACCCGTGACTACGGGAAGGAAGGATAAGAGAGCTCAGTGAACTAAGTTACAGAAACTACAGAGAACGTGTCGAAGAGATGAAGAACGAAGTCACAGGACTTCGGGACAAGTTACAACGCACTTCGCAGGAGGCGAAGGAGAAGCTACAGCAGGAGAAGCCCGCTGGAAGTGGCTCGAGGGCGAGCCACAAGTAAGTGTTAGGGGACTGTTGGAGTAGGGTCCCGCAGCTACAGAAGAAGCTGCTAGTTTAGCGGAGAGATAAGTTTTGGCGGAAAGAAGACAAGACAGGGCTACGACGCCGTAGCACGTTTCCAGCTGTAGAGCGGAGCCGGAAACCATGACTTTTGAGATAAAGAAGTCAAGAAAGGAAACGGTACCCAAGCGACCGAGAAGAGAGAGCTCACCCACTGCATTGAAGGCAGCGACGGAAGACAGGAGGGCTCAGCGACCCTCATAAAGGAGAAGGAGCAACGAGGCTCAAGCATTGAAGATGAAGGACAGAAACGTGAAGCGGTGCACAGTACCCATGATCAGTGCCGGGAATCATGGAAGACTGCAGAGAGCTGTGGTGTGACGGGAAGCGGCTACCTCAAGGACAAAGAGGACCGACTGTCACTAGTTAGGGTTTTTGGGTTACTGTTGGGACAGGCCCACAGTGTTGTAAAAGCAAGACCTTCGGGCTGCTTATAAAAGGATGTAATTTTGTATTGTAAAGGGTTGGTTAGATAGCTAGGCAGTCGAGATTGAGAAAGACAATAAGGATAAGTTAGACTGTTGTAAAAGCTGAGCTCTGGTTCTGGTTTTAGCCGTAGCAATCTTACTGTAACCAGCAGCTGGCTTATAGAGCATGCATGTAACGATCCACAGGGATCGACTGAGAGGGAAGAGTATATTGTAAGAGAGACAATATAGAGGTAGAGAAGAAAGATCTAAGAGAGAAGATCTTGAGCTGCATATGAGGTGCAGCAGGACTGTGTTTCACATTCCCCCTAGCCATAACAGAGAAGCACAGTTCTGTGGACGTAACTCCCATCCTAGGGGCGAACCACGTAAAACCTGCATGTTCTATGATTGATTTGCGTATTGTGTTCATTTGCTGCATCTATCGGTTATGTTATGCATTTTGTTTACACTTAATGTATGAATGAGTTATTCAGTTACAGCACCATAGGAAGATAAACATAAGTTGAAATTTTTGGCACGTCGTATGCGGACTTATTTATGCTTACCTTAGATAGTTAATTAATCACAGTAAGACAATCTTGGTTGTTGAGTCTTGCACGTCGACACGAGCAAAGATAAGTGCGTTGAGCCACGGGAGGAGGGTATCGCAAGAAGGCGATACCGCACTGGCAGAGGAGCTGCGGTGCGCGATACCGTAGGTTGAGGACTTAGCGTTGAGCAGGAGTTGCGTGTCGCGCAGTGCGCGTCGATGTGGTAAGATTGGAGATATTGTGGGTAAGAGGAAGTCGCGCGACGGGAAAAGAATCCGCGCGACGTGCGCAAGGGTAGAGACGTCTCGGCTAGAAGAGCCACGAGTGGGGAATAGATCGTGCATCGCGAGTAGGAGATCGCGTAGCGTGCAAAGAGAGAGACCTCACAGCTAGGAGAGCTGCGAGTCACAAGTAGGATTGCCACGGAACCTGGTCCAAGACACTTGAGTCCTTGGCCAACCCATTAGAATCACTTCGGGTGAGACTTCAGGCCGCTTTGCGGTCTGTCACCGAAAGGGCCAGTGAGCTAGGGGTGTTGTTGGTTGATTATAGTAAACCCGGGTTTGCCGATGCAATCAACAGTTGTACAAATGTTGTTGTTGATGATGATGATGTAAAATACCTTCCTTGTTAAGAGGGAGTGTTGAAATAATGTAACTACAAAAGATATTTTATTACATTATTGTATACCTCCTTTCCGGAAATGTTATCCCTCAGATTGGAAGTGTCTTTGATGTAATTAGTCATGTAAAAGTATTAAGGTTAAAACTCTGTTGTAAGTCAAGTAAAAAGTACCCGCAAAAGAATTGTTAAATATTTTTTTGTGTCTCCCAAGGAAAGCCGACCATGTTGGAGAGATGAATTCGTCCCTGTTGGGTTATTAGACTTACCTTTTGATGTGTATAAATAGATGAGGCACCCTCCTCATTTGGACACACTCACAACTCAAGCAAGTTTGCTATAAAGAGAAAGAGGATTCCATCTAGAGGAGAAGAAGCAGTCTATCTTATTCTTGGGGTCTTACAATGTACTTGGTCGGATTCTATATCGAGGAAGTTTTGTTGGGTTTTCTTCCCCGCGAGGGTTTCCTAGGATAAATCTTTGTGTCTTATTTGTCCTGTTGTGCTTGTCGTTCTTTTAGTGATCTTATTGTTATTGGGAATAAAAATTTTAAAAATATAACACTGACAAAATCATCGAAGGTGGGTGCCTTATATGTTTTCAATTTATATTTCAACTTTAGGCACTTCACTGAATCTTCTTGGTCATGGTTCCAACCTTTGAGGGTATGTTTTCTTAGTTCTTTTATTTGGATTCCAATGGCTCAAGCATCCCTTTGATTTCCCAAAGATGTGATTATTGTTCATATACTTTACTCTTCAATCACTAAGTTTATCATGTTAATTTTACATGGTTCAAATTATCATTGATAGGGAAATGACCTTGACTAGCCCTTATGTTCTCACTCTAGTTGAAAAGTGCATGATTCATTTTCAAAAAATCAATGACCTCATGACTCTCTTGTGAGGTTTCCACATAATCCAATCACATATATATAGATGTGTGTGTGTGTGTGTGTGTGTAGTATCTTGGATCACAACTACTACTTCCTTTATTAATTGAATTCAAGTAAATTTTCAGCTTTTGGTTGATAAGCATGTGCCCTCTTTCCCATTTTACTATTGGTTTGGGATTCTCTACTAAAGCCATGGACTCCATCATGATTGGTCAAAATGACCAATATTTTGCAAGACCAAATTTCCCAACTCATTAAAGAAAATTTGGGGCCTCAAATGGGCATCCTAAGGAAAATCATAAAATAATAGTTAAATAATAAAATAATATTTATGAATATTGGAGGAAGAGAGAAACAAGTTTTTTTTCTTCGTATTTTCAACATATATTTATGTGGTTTTACTCAAATTTCGAGTGGGATCACTCATTGGATGCAACTAACACGTTTTTTCTATGTATTTATTATTTTTCTTTGGGTTAGCTCTATCAAAAGTATGCAGTGTGGGTACTCATTATATGCGAAATTGAATTCTACATCCAAATAGTGATTTTGCTCGAAATTTGAGTAAAGCCACATGGATATATGTTGAAAATATGAAGAAAAAAAGTATTTCTTTATGAAAAATATGTCAAGTCAACCATTATGGTTGACACTTTTTCTTGAAATTCTATTGGTTCTTAAATTCCAACTCATCAAAAAATTATGGTTGGCTCATTTTCTTATGAGGCCCATTTTAGACCCTAAATTTTCTCTAATTTAATTCCATGGCTATAAATGGGGAGTGGGTGTTCATTGTCTTGGTTGCTTCATCTCTAGGATGGGATTGACTTGAAATGCTTACTCACGTCCTTGGTTTAGTGTTACAAGTGACCATCCCTTCTTAGTTGGGATAACATAGTTGTATGCTAATTATTTTGGTTTGGGTTTAATTCATTACCTCCTCTACAACTCTAATGAGGCGGGGCTCTGTGTGACTTGGTTAACACCATTAATCTCTCATTGCGTCACTATAATTCATAGCTCTTGGATCTTGACTAGAGGTGTTCTAGGTTGTAGGTGGTTCCTAGGGTGTACTTATTTCATAATTGATGAGTCAATGGTTCCACTCTCGTGAATTTGGAATCATAATGTAGATGGGATTGTTGAATCTGTACTCTTTTTTTAGTTAATATGGGGTTCTAAGTTATGAATTAATGGTTTCAATTTTCTAAGTAGATGTAATACCTTTGTGGTTGTAATTTATTTTTTGAATTCAATGCAAAGAAATTATGGGTGTGTGTGTTTGTCTGTATGCATGCATATGATTGTATGTGTGTTAGCATAACATCACTAAGTAAACTAGATGTTAATTACTATGTTTAATAAGCTTAGTAATTGAACCTTGAAACATATATAATGTGTTTATGTTTCTCGTGTATGATATCAATAAACAAATGGAATTTGTAGAACCATTTGTTTTTGCAATTCATGTATGTTAAGTAGTAAAGGTAGTTTTGATAATGTTGTTAATTGTATAGCTAGACTAGGTTTGTAAATTGTGATGCTGCACTATAATTGGTTTGTGAAATTATTGAATTGTAATGTCTTTTTTTGGAAATTTTATTAAAATGACCAATTTTTCACTTTTTTCCCCTGTTTCGACCTTTGACTAGTTTTGATGTCTAGGTCTCCAAATTGACCCAAATGCTCTCAAATATTCTCAAAAGGTGTATGATTGATATTAATAATTGAATATAATGTTCAGGGATGATTTATGACCCTCCAATTACTTTTAGAAACTCGTTTAATATTCTGGCCGAAGTAGGAGTCTTTACTAGCAAATTTGGGATTCAAATTCCCCCTAGGTAAATGCGGGAAATGGATTCTAAAACACTCCCAAAACCACTCGAATTTATGAACATAGGTAGAGGATGTTTAAGGGGTATTTTTTAGGTCTCATATGCATCATTATTTATTTTATACATGATGTTATGACCCTCTCCCAAACAGCTAGAAAATCACTAAATCAACCCTTGGGGAAATGGCATCAAATATTCTCCAGATGCAATTAAACCGAGTAATATGACTTAAAATGATTAAGTGTTGAACATGAAACTTGTAATAATCATAAATTAAATTCCATTCATCATAAATATATCAGAGCTACATTCTCCCATTCGAAATAATCAGCATTACCATGGCATACAACAATATAGTGGGGAAATGGTCATTGTTTGCTCATTAATATTCACTTTTATATACAACCCTTTGGTATTTCGACCTGATACTTTCTGAGGATGAATAAAATAACATATTAAACTTATTACAATCATAAATGTACCATGATAAGCTCGAAATTTTCAGCATTCAATGGCATACATCAATATAGTGGGGAAATGGTCATTGTTTGCTCATTAATAATCACTTTTATATTCAACCATTTGGTATTTCGACCTGAGACTTTCTAAATATGGAGAAAATATAATATTTCACTAATTACAATAATAAATGGATCAAGATAGGCTCTCCCAAAGAGTACAATATCTCACCCAAAGCGCAATCTCTCCATGAGCAAGAATATGCAATAAAAATTGAAAATGGTTGAGAGAAAGTGTTGCACTAGAAGGAACCACGAGCTTCCCTATAGCTTACACCTGAAAATAAAAAATCCATTAAATCTCCATGAAATACTTGATTGGCCTCTCCAAACACCAACTTGGATGGGAATCTTTCACCCTCGAAATTGGCTAAGGCAAGAAACTAGTCATCCACTAGCTCTCTTAATTCACAAATGCAAATTTATCAAATGATCAAAAGCTCCTATCTTGGTTGATACCTGTATTTTATAAACATCCTTATCCTTTTAAGGTTACCAATCCATCCACAAACTCAATCCAATTCGAATTAGGGTGTGGGCTCAAGATTTTCCATGTGTCCTCCCTTTCCTAGCCTTTCATCTTCCCCCAATTCAAGTAGGAACCCATTGAGCTTCGCAAAATCACATGAGTGCCCTATTGGATGCTATATTTCAACCTGAAATGTCAAATATGTCAGATTCCAGCCTTCATATCTGATTTGTGTCATAGGTGTCATAGCATCTTCATCATTGTTGTCATAGAGCTAAGGAATCTAGTCCAAGGGCCAAGTATATTTACCCTCCAACTCATCCCAAGACCCTTGGGATTCTTATGGATTATAAATGACAAGAGGAGGATGACATGTGGCATAGAAAATCTAGCTTGTGTGGGTCCCACGTCCTCCATGTGTCTTCATGATCAATTGCCACTTTGATTTTCTTGTGTATTTATTTATTTAGATCCTTTATTAAATATTTATGCCATTCTAATGTTCAAACATCATTTATTTTCCTCTTTATTCCAAATCCCAAAGCTTCCACTCCCAACCTAGGAAAGTAGTGATTTTCCTCCTTGGCAATTATTTGACCCTTAGCATCAATTTGACAAACTATCATGAATATGGAAAATGTGATTAGGCCATTGTGACCCAATGCAAAATTTTGGACATGACAAATCCTCCCTTCCCAATATTTCTTGTCCTCAAGCAATTTCAAACATGGGTGTTGAAGAACCTGCTTTTTGTATGATTCTTTGAAGTTGCCCCTGAGTTGCCCAACTTTGAGTCTTTGAGATTCCATAAATATTTTAGAGAGGAACCACCATGATTGTTGCTGCAGTACTCTGATTAAAATCACTTTATTAAGTGGGGAATCCATCTCCCATACTGCTTGTTTCCCAAAAAAAATGAAATCAATGGCACTAAAACTATCCCAAGGTCCCATTGCTTGTATTGCACTCCAACAATTAAGAGTGCTCTCCAACCCATACCATTAGGAAAGAGAATTATGGGATCCCATTTTCTTGTATGCATTATTCCAAACATCATGAGTACATAATATATATCATCAAAGTACATAACAACATAATAAAAATGTACATCAAGGAGGTGCCCCATAAAAAAATCATGAAAGTGCTTATACCTGCAAGTAAGTAGGCCACCATTTTCCAAGTGCATACAAGCTTCAAGTGACCAATCAAATCTGCTCCAATGAAATAGGTGAGGATCCCATGTCCCATAATGTTGCTTCAAAAACATATAATGTGCATCAATATAATCATCCATGTGTTCTTTCATCCAAGGAGTGAATGAAGAACCTCCCCAAAATCAGAACCAAATAAGGAGCAAAGAAAACATGAAGACTTCAAGTGGATCAAAGAAGTCTCATCAATAAATCCATGAATATTTATATCATCATGAGATAACAGAGGATGTTTCTTCCAATAATAATTTTCTTCAATCATATATCTCTTCACCCAATTGTGGGATGAAGTTCCTCCAACATCAAATGTACTAGGCAAGGAGCAAGGAAAATCACAAGTCTCCAAGTGACTCAAGTGAACATCATAGGTGCACCCATGTAGATGTGTATCATCATACTGTAACAAAGGATGTTGCTTCAATTGTAAATAATATAGTTCTCTAATCATTTCATCATCAAAAGTATATATAGAAATTTCATACTCTTCATGAGGCACCATAAAGAAGAAACCTTTCACCCATACTTCATTAGGATGAATGCTCCAAAATTTGGAAATCTAGGAGAAAGAACCAACTCACCCAAATGATCAGAAAGTACAAAATTGTCATCATGTGAAGGATCCATAGGGGTAGGAGTATGCACCTCCCTTTAAAATACAAAAATTTCCTCATGGTTTGGTTCCAAGGTAGTGGAATCATGCACTTCTTCAGAAAGTGTGCACTCATCTTCAAGAGGCAACTCAAGTTCCTCTTCCACCACAACTAGTGATTGGATCTAATCAAGCTTATATTCAAACAAATCAAGAACCTGCAATTTTCCATGTTTCTCATGATCCCTCATGTCATGAGAATCCACTAAGCAATCTACCCTATGACAATCTAAAACATAGGAGGAAGAACAAGTATCTTGCAACCTCTCAAGAAGTTGCTCATTTTGAATTTTGAGCTTATGAATATCCTCATTATTATTCAAGTATTCTTCATGTAAACATTCAATAAGCTCAACCAAACTATTTCTATCAAAAATCAAAGACATGAAATTACCTTTAATTTTGCACATTGCTCTTTGAATCTTCTCCATCTATTCAAGGAAAGATGGCTCTTCCAATGAAGAAATTTTCCAACAAGAATTTCACACCAATGATTTAGTTTCATGGATTATGCTAAGGGCCTCATGGATATCCATTTCACTCATCTTCAAATACCCTTCAATGAAGGATGGTTCATGGGAGTGAACCTCCTCTTCTTCTTTCTTCTTTATTTGATCAACTTCTTGAAGCTCAAGTGGTGATGGGGAAGTTGATATTGGTTCTTCATTATATGTCACCATTAGAGGAAATTTCAGCTCAAAATGGGCCTCCTAAAAAAAAATTTAGTTAAAATAATAAAATAATATTTATTAATTTTGGAGGAAGAAAAGAAAAAAACTGCTTTTTTGTTTGTATTTTCAATATATCTCCTTGTTTTTTTACTCAAATTTCGATCAGGATAGCTCCTTGGATGTGAAATTAAATTCCTCATCCAACGACTACCCACTCGACATTCTTCTGATGGACCCCACTACCCCAAAAACAAGAAATACCTGAAAAACGTGATGATGACATCATCATCACATTTTTTCAGGGATTTCTTGTTTTCATCATCACGTTTTTTCAGATATTTCTTATTTTGTGGTAGCGGGGTTTGTCAGAAGTATGACGAGTGGGTACTCGTTGGATGAGGAATTTAATTCCACATCCAAGGAGCTCTCCCGATCGAAATTTGAGTAAAAACACGGGGAGATATGTCGAAAATACAAACAAAAAAGTAGTTTTTTTATGATACCTATCCCCAAATTTATATTTAAAAAGTGTTTAAGACCTATACGGTATTTCAAATACAAAGCAATTTCATTAGCTGACACATGATGACATGGAATTTGAATTAGAGTTAAAAGGCCCATTTTGAGTTGAAATTTCCTCTAATTTGAAGGTATTCATCCTCATTCTTATGAGAAATTATTCCTGCAACAGCATTCTCGAATATAATATCTATGTCACCAACATAGAGTTGTGAGCACCCATCAGTAGGTTCTCCTTCATAGTTCAAGGATCCATCAATAGATTCTCTTTGATTGGAACAACCCCCATTAGCAAGGATTGTGTGCTTGTCTTCACTTTCCTCTTGATGTTATTCTCTACAATCACCTTTAGGTAATTGATTCTCCACTTCATGATTCTCTGTTTCTTCCTTTAATGGTGTATCTAGGCTCTTTTCACAAGTAAGCTGATTTTTTCTCATTTCATGCTCCTCCAAACTTGTGGATTGTTGATTGTCCCTTAATGAATTCGCATTTTCATTATTGTTCCTATATGTAACGTCCCCAACCCTCCGACCGGCGAAGAGGACGCTACCATACCATTAACTATCTGGGCAACTAGCCCCATGAACATGTGCATAAAAACTAAAATGCTTTAAAGTATAAAACATGCAGAGATACATAATTATTCAGGATACAGCGGAATAAAAACATACATTTAGGCATTCAACATGTTCCTCATAATTCATTAAACATCAAATTTGATTGCAGAGATGAGATATTCAAGAATACTTATCTTGTGAAGAATTCGTCCCGCAAGCAGCTACGTCACTGCAATGTTCCACCTAACCATAGGCCAGTGTGCTCCTTAATCTCTCAGCAACACTGCCACCCCCAAGCTGGGCATGATTCCCAAGGAATAAGGAACAAACATGCTTACACCTAGCCAAGGATACACAAATCAGTCAAGCCAACATAGTTGGGTTTATCAGGCCATCAGGGAGCTGGAAAAGCTGAATGCTAAGTTGGTGAGCTCATTGAAGAGCTAAGGACACCTACACCAGAATTAGCCTGACTTCTAGGACACCCACATACACCCAACACAAGGAATCAGTCCAAAGACCAACCACTGCATACACACATCAAAACGAGCAATTCACAGCTCTTACTGGGAAATTTGATTCCTGATTCATTCTTGGCCCTATCATGGCCAAAACGACTAAATAATAACCCATAGCAAACCAAAAATCGTGGGGAAACAACAGCCTCGATCTCACCCCTGAAGAAACAAGAAATACATAGCCCGAAATTGGAAGAGGAGATCCGACTCTCAGGCTGGATAGGGGGACATATACACAAAACCATAAAGTCAGTATGGAAAACACACACCCATATCCAAGAACGTGAATGCCTCATTCACAGGAAAATCGTGAATGCCCGAAAACGGCTTCCTCAGCTCTTTGCGTGAGGAAACAATCCTAACCTGTGCGTGTGGAGAAGAGAACGACTCTCTACATGAGGATGGGAAAGAATGGAATAATTGAGTCATGTTTCTTTCCCTGCCTACGTTAGGGTGAATGAGTCTGCTGGTGGAGTGTGTGTGGGGGCAAGGACTGACAGTCTTTCCACACACCACTGCCCAGCAATAACTGCCCCAACTAACATCAGAGGTTTTAATGTGGTAGTTGACTGATTGAGACAAGGGGAGGTGACTAAGTCAAAAGGATGGCTGACACTAAATGGGTTCAACAGCTGACACTTGGATTTTCCCCATTGGCTCAAGGTTTAATAATCCCCCCCCTTATCCTTAGGAAAATCATGCCCTTTTCATTATGGTTGCATTGACATAGCTGGTTGGGGTTCATTTTAATTAAAATGAATAATTACATGATGTCAGAATTAATATGTGTCAGATAGCACGATATACCATCGGCAACGATTTCAATCGCCGAAACATAACATAACGAAATCGATGGTGGGGCTTTTACCTTTAGCTCTACACCACGATTAATTACAATATATGCATCATATACATTTAATGCAAACGGGGTCAAAACCGGGGTGTTACATATATCCATTCAACCAGTCATAAAAGTATTCAAAATTAATGGTATTATGTGTCTCTCCATGATGTAATATTCTATTACCCCTTACTGCCAACTTACCCCTAATATAGCTACCCATCAATTCCAATACTTGTATAATCTGCGTGGTTGTGTCAACACAACATGACTTAAGATATTTCTTAAATTCATATATATTATCCATGACTTCAATGGGTGCCAATACCATGCTCTAATACCACTGTAATGTCCCTTTTTGGAAATTTTATTAAAATGACCAATTTTTCACTTTTTTCCCTATTTCAACCTTTGACTAGTTTTGATGTCTAGGTCTCCAAATTGACCCAAATTCTCCCAAATATTCTCATAAGGTGTATGAATGATATTAATACTTGAATATAATGTTCAGGGATGATTTATGACCCTCCAATTACTTCTGCAAACTTCTTTAATATTCTGGCGCAAGTAGGAGTCTTTACTAGCAAATTGAGATTTCAATTCCCCTTGGGTAAATGCTGGAAATGGCTTCTCAAATGCTCCCAACCCACTCTAATTTATGAAAAGAGAAAGATGATGTTTAAGGAACATTGTTGAGGTATCATATGCATCATTATTTATTTTATACATGATGTTATGACCCTCTCCCAAACGACTACAAAATCACTAATTCAACCCTTGGGGAAATGGCATCAAATCCTCTCCAAATGCAATTAAACTGAGTAAGATGAATTCAAATGCTTAAGTGTTGGACATGAAACTTGTAATACTCATAAATTATAGTCGATTCATAATGAATATATCAGAGAAACATTCTCCCATTCGAAATAATCAGCATTACCATGGCATACAACAATATCGTGGGGAAATGGTCATTGGTTGCTCATTAATATTCACTTTTACATACACCCCTTTGGTATTTAGACCTGATAGTTTTTTAGGATGAATAAAATAGCATATTAAACTTATTAAAATTAGAAATGTACCATGAGAAGCTCAAAACTGTCGGCATTCAATGACATACATCAATATAGTGGGGAAATGGTCATTGTTTGCTCATTAATAATCACTTTTACATTCAACCATTTGGTATTTCGAACTGATACTTTATAAATATGGAGAATATAGAATATTAAACTTATTACAATCAGAAATGGATCAGGATAAGCTCTCCCAAAGAGTACAATATATCACCCAAAGCGCAATCCCTCCATGAGCAAGAATATGCAATAAAAACTGGAAATGGTTGAGAGAAAGTGTTGCACTAGAAGGAACCACGAGTTGCCCTGTAGATTACACCTGAAAATAAAAATCCATTACGGCTCCATGAAAGACCTAAGTGACCTCTCCAAACACCAACTTGGATGGGAATCTTTCACCCTCGAAATTGGATAAGGCAAGAAACTAATCATCCACTAGCTCTCTCAATTCAAAAATGCAAATTTCTGAAATGATCAAAAGCTCCTCTCTTGGTTGATCCATGTATTTTATAAACATCCTTATCCTTCTAAGGTTACCAATCCATCCACAAACTCAAGCCAATTCGAATTAGGGTGTGGGCTCGATATTTGCCATGTGTCCTCCCTTTCCTGGCCTTCCATCTTCCCCCAATTCAAGTAGGAACCCATTGAGCTTCCCCAACTCACATGAGAGCCCTCTTTGATGCTCTATTTTGACCTGACATGTCAGATATGTCAAATTTCAGCCTTTATAACTGATTTGTTTCATAGGTATCACAGCATCTTCATCATTGTTGTCATAGAGCTAGGGAATCTAGTCCAAGTGTCTCACTAGCTCCAAAATGCATTTTCCTCTTCCATGGGAGTTACTCTTTCACTCCAATTAGAACTTAATTGATCCATGCTAAGTATATTTACCTTCCAACTCATCCCAAGACCCTTGGGATTCTTATGGATTTTAAATGACAAGAGGAGGATGCCATGTTGCATAGAAAATCTAGCTTGTGTGGGTCGCACATCCTCCATGTGTCTTCATGATCAATTGCCACTTTGATTTTCCCTTGTATTTATTTATTTAGCTACTTTATTAAATACGTATTCCATTCTATTGTTCAAACATCATTTATTGTCCCCCTTATTGCAAATCCCAAAGCTTCCACCCCCAACCCAGGAAACTACTAATTTTCCTCCTTGGCAATTATTTGACCCTTAGCATCAACTTGACAAACTCCCATGAATATGGGAAATGTGATTAGGCCATTGTGACCCAATGCAAAATTTGGGACATGACATGAATGATGAGTGCATGGGAAATTTTAAGGGTCCATAGTTTTATGAAGTGTAGAAACCTTGGCGAGCCTACTAATTCTTAAATTTCCAACCATAAAATATTTCACGCTATTTTTGCCCAAAAAAACAAAATTTTAAGGATTTTATATAGTTTATGAATGATTTTGGTGATATTTAGAGTAAAATTTTAACCTTTAGAACTTCGGTGAATCATTTTAGAACAAAATGGAAATTAATGAATCATTTTTTGGAATAAAAAACATCTAAAATAAGCCCATGGGCTAAAATTTTCCCTAGGGTTGATCAATTATTTAATGCACATTTATTTCAGCGTTCTATTGTTATTTTTCTACATTGATATTAAGCATTTAGTTTCATGTTTGTTTGTGATTATTATTATTACTTTCCTGGCAAGTTTTGGATTGATAAAATAATTTTATTTTTTATTACTATATAGATACTAATTAAGTATTATGAGTAATTATATTTTAGTTCACCTATGTCAAACAAAACAACAATGTCAATGTAGAATCATGTACCTTTGAGTATATCTATAGTCCAAGGAAATTTTAGGAATAAGGACCCAAAGCACTATTGAAAATATACAAACCCCCTTAGTGGTTAAGCAAAGACGTCCATTAACTCCATCACCTATTGTTTTTTTGTAAGTTGGTGAGTTGTTGGATTCCTCCCAAGGACTAGACCAAGTGCAATAGATACATACAATAGACAAGTGTGCAACAACATTGGGACTGTACCGAAAAGCATAGATTACTTTCGGGGAGTTAACTCTAGGGTCCAAATAGTATTTATGAGAGTATTATGTATATAAATATTTGATCGGATGATGTGGAACCATGTCTATGAGAAACCATACTTATCTTAAAATAAATCATACACTTTGTACCTATATCACATGATCATTACCTAAAAATTAATGCACCTTTCATGTCAATATACAAGGAAATTGGGTGTGGGCACCTCTAGTTCACAAACTCACCAATCAAGGTCATATCCCTCTCAGTGATCATATGAACCATGAATTATTAGCATGACATATTCATTCATTGAAGATTCAAGTGGTTGATCAATCTGCATATATTTAGGAAATCAAAGGAATGCTTGAGTCACTAAGGTCCAAATCAAAGAAGTGAGGAAAGAGACCCTCAATTGATTGGAACCATGATTAAGAAGAATCACTTGAAATGTCAAAAATTGGGATATGAAATGAGGAAATGGTGTGGTTAGTAAATACTAAGAGACACATGCTACTGTATGACTTCAATTCCTTGGAAAATACCAAGTTCACCAGTTATTCATGGAAAATGATGCAAAGATATGGTGGGATCACCTGGAGAAGGAGAAAGCGGACGAAGAACATCTAGAGTGGGATATATTTAAGAAGAATTTTGAAAATAAGTGCTATGTGAGATGTATTCCCGTAAGAAAGAATATCCGTATTATTCATTGAAGCAAGGAAACACGACTAAGGAAGAACACAAATAAAAGTTCATAGAATTGGAGAAATATGCCCATGGACTCTAATAGAAAATATCATGTTGGAAGATTCGCTAGAAGACTAGGAGATCATGTCAAGGACAAGGTTCAAACATTCATGCTAAAGGTCATAGTCCAAACATTCTCAAATTTGACCTTTTCCAATCACTCAAAACAATGGGAAGGGAAATAGGTATTTTGTGTTTGAAAGCTATCCAAAATCATTTTGGATTGATAGAATTGCATCTATCAATTGTTAACATTCCAAACTCACGGTGAAATAGGGGTATTCAAGGGTTTTGAATAATTTCTACATTAAAAACAACTTCAATAATCCAAAAATACAATTTCAACATAGATTTTAGGGTTGAATACCAGTGACACAAAATCGAAAAAGTTCAAAATTGTAGAACATGTATCCTTCTTCCACGCCAAACATCTTGTGAAAGATAATACAAAGAACCAAGCTATTGGGAGCATAATCCCAACAAAAGAATGGTTTGAGTGAGAGGATCAACCAAAATAACAACCAAGAAGAGAACTAACAAAAAGATTCAATTATGTATACCACACATGGAAAGAAAGGAGATCATTAAACAAATGTTGAATCCAACAAATGGAATGTTCAATGTTGAGAATGTGAAAAAGAAAAGAAATAGAAAACTCTATAAAACCAAAGAATACAACAAAAGACCAATGCAATGAAGTTCAATGTTAAGATTGCAAGGAAGGAAATTGTTTTAAATTTTTGGAAGTCTATGCAACTCACCTCGAATGATGATATTAGATGTTATGCATCGATGTCAACTATTTGTATACACCTTGGTTGCTTACGCTTTTGGTATTAATTATGTGTGTGTGTGTGTGTGTGTTGGAGGGGGGCGGGGGTGTCAAATGTGGTACTCAATTATCGAATATCCTTGGTTACAATCAAGGTTGATTATATTATGGAAAGTGTTGATTAATAATATGAATTGGGGGGGGNGAATTGTTTGGTGTTATGCTTTTCAGAGGAAGGTGTCTTATGTATTTGTTATTGTTTTGATAAAGTTGTATAAGATAATTATGTGCTTACCTTATTGAGATTGTTCTAGGATGTTGTATATTGTGTCTCGTTTATTCGAAATTTCTTACTAATAGTATACAAATAATTTCAAAATATATTCAAAAGGTATTGACAATAAATACAATTCGGTATAATTTGTGTTTACTGATCATGATATACAAGTAATATTTGATAATGATGTTGTATGAAGGGTAAAGAATAAATTATGGTTAAACGAATAAATGATGGCTAACCAATAATATTGTGGGAAATGTATATTTTGTGCACAAACAAAGTATATTATTAGAATAAAGTTTATAAATTGTATAATATCTTAAGGATATACCATGGTGGTATGTTCATGTGGTGATTTATTTGTTGGCATGTTTTGTTCACTGACATGGCTATTCATATGGTAGTTTGTTCACTAGCATAGTTTGTTCTTATAGTGGTTTGTTCATTGACTTGGTTGTTCACATGGTGGTATGTTCACCGGCACAACTTTTGCATGTAAAAGTTTGTTCACTAACTTGAATTGTTTACCATTATTGGAAATGAATGCTTTTGAATATCTAGTAAGGAGACGGCTTTACTATTCTGGTTAATGTTTGGATGGTCAAATATTGATATTTTCTTTTATGTAACACTAAATACCAATAAAAAAAGTTGTTGGGTAAGGAATGCTCTTAAGTTATAAATGATGAGCTCCAAGGACATAGCCCCTTTCAAGGGAGTGTGGTAAAACCCCATTCATATGCATCTTGTTTGTTGACACTTCTTGGAAATTGCAAGCATTACATTTAGGTTATGTTGAACATTGTATTGCTTTGTCAATATATGAAGTTACAGACTCATTATTGCTTTAATGCTTCGCTGCGATGTTTTCTTTGTTCATAATTGAAGAATATAATGTGTTGTTGGATCATATTTTGATGAAATACTATGATGTTTCTTTAAGAACTACCCATTTGTAGGTTTATGTTTCTTGAGATATACACTAACTTGGGTCAAATGTTGGGAGTTCCCTAAAAGAACGTTAATTGTGGGAGTACCCTAAATGAATGTTAATTGTGGTGGAAATCATACCCAATGGAAAGGAATTTTGTTCAATGGGGATACCTATCCTCGATCTAGTGTCTTTTGAGCTCAACAAGGGAAATATTAACCTATAACACTTGAAAAATGGTTCCTAAATTTTTCTAGGGGTTGAGACTCGGGGCGTTTGAATTTATTTCAAAAAATACCTATTTTATGGCAATTGTATATTTGCTCATTAGATCAATTTTTTCCCAAGTTTATTCAACAGAGGGAGATGGGAAGGCCAAGATATTTTCTTGAAAATAAGTAGTTATCTTTTAAAATATTAGAAAATAAGATGCTTGCCTTGAGTGAGGAGGGTAGACCTTGGTGGATTGTTGCCTTGAGAAAAGGGCGTTGTTTGGATCTAGGATTTGATGGGAGTAGTCTAAAAATTGCTCCAACATTGTTTCAGTGGGTAGAGGAGGATAAGCATGTACCTAACCTAAAGGAGGTAGTATTAATTCCCATTGCTTGAGCCTTACACTAATGGCCAAATGCCCCTACCACACAATAGTTATTTCAGTTGGATGTATAACACATTGATGTGATTTATTGGGAAAAGTAAGTTGATCTATGTAGAGTACTTGAAGAGTTTTTTTCTCCCATATTCTGATTGATCTTAATCCCTGCTCAAGAGCCCATCACTCAACTTCAAGTGTTGCATTGGTTGGGTGGAAAATTGACCTTAGGTAGATTTCTCCCTTATCGACATTTACAATGGAGCTTTTATTTACACTAATCATTGGTCATTGCCAAGGCATAAGGGTACAAGGGTGTGTTATTTCTGCTTCCCAATATATTATTTGTTTTATCTTTGAAAGGGGTATTATCTAGATCTAGGATTTGATGGGAGTAGTCTAAAAACCGCTCCAACATTGTTTTAGTGGGTAGAGGAGGCTAGGCATGTACCTAACCCGAAGCGAGTAGTATTAATGCCCATTATTTGAGCCTTGCACTAATAACCAAAGGCCTCTCCACCATGTTGATCTCCAAAATGATCAACATCGACATGATTGCGAAATGTCGCAACCATTAGTGATGTTTGTGCATTCCCCATTAGTTGATTTCTTGTTACCTCACAACCATGTATTCGTTCCCAAAGTCTACAATATATCCATTACCGGGATTTTAATGTACATTGTCTTTCACCTCTTGGTCTCCATCTCCATCACTTGATTCTTCCCTATTCCTTCTTATCCTGTCTATAGTAGCTCAAGTTTTCCAATCATTCCAACCATCAGCAACCTTTATTAAATAATTTGTACATCAAACTTGGCGTTGTTGATAATCAAAATGTTGTTTTAGGACTATTTACACTCAATAACCAACGTTACAAAGAGTCTTCTAAAACACTCCTATTCAACATGGGTAAATATAAATTGACCATAGAAGCAAGAAACGCATGTCATGTGCTGGAAAAAGAAAGAGGTTTTTGTAGGTCTATGTCGACATTTCATTTTCAAGATAGTGGATAGGAAAATATGGAAAGGCCGTCATTAATCAAATGTTGTTTTGTTTGCACCAAATCTTTTGTTTAAATAGATATCCATGTTCATAACTATTGATACACAGTGCTTGTTTATGCATATACAAGGACCCCTGGAGAATCAAATCAATATTATAATATAGTGGCAGAAATAATGATCATTATATACACAATGGATGGTATAATAAAGTCACGTAGAGTACCACGTCCTAAAGTACTTGAGCAATCCAAAGACGGGAAACCAATTATTGTGTGATATTGAACTATGGTGGGAAAAATGTTTTGTGTGGACAGTTATCCACAATCGTGGGGCGAAGAAAACAATGCTCAAAATTCTAGTAATAATACCATAAGGAGCTCTGAAATTTGACAATAGCAAACAATACACCATACATTTAACTCAAACTCATCAACATTCATTAATCTTGAACTACATAAAATGTGAATAGTCTATTCCAATCTATTAATCTACCAATACTAAGAAGGAAAGGAGAAAGCATATGACAAAGGCTTGTTGAAGACTCATATGATTTGCATTCATCAAAAGGTCATAGATCATGAAATTGGTGCAATCCCAGAGAAGTGCATCAATGAAGGATTGTTTTCAAATAAAATGAGTAGTGTCATGAAAATTCCTATGGAAGGGTGTAGAGAAATTGCTACGCATTGAACCAAATGAAAACCTATGTTTCAGATATCATTGTCCACAACAATACCATTGTAGACTCCTTAAACAACATTCAAATCAAAATAGACAATGGAGGAATTGCTCATTGTACACCAATCTCATAGCGTATATGGAGGAGTATTTCCGAACAACCCCAATGTGGACATAACACCTAATCCTTATATGCAGGACTACACACTAATTTTTTACAACAGTTATAACCAATGAAGGGATTCATTTGTCTGACGATTGATCTTCAAACCTAAACATAGAAACAAATGTTGGACATGATTGGATGGTTGAAGTTTCAAGTGGAAAGTAGTGTTCTGATAAAAGATATCAATATCCAAGCCCTGTGGAAAGATGGCTATGTTGCATTTATTTTAACCTCGGGCATGGAAAGGTTGTATGTTTCGTTGAAGGATGAGAGGTTAACAATAGTCTAAAGGTTTCTAAAATGCTTGGTAGTTTAGCGATATCGTGGCTACTTTGTGGACCATATTTCATGATGCCAGAGGCATATTTCATGACTATGTTTGTGACTGCAAGTTTCTCTCTAGTAGTCCTAGCTTACGATTACCAAGAGATTGGAATTGTTGGAAATACTAATTAATTGCATATTAGCCGACTTAGTAAGAGTTCGTAGAAGTATCTCTCAGACGTCCATTCTGTCAGGTTGAGGAGTTCACGTCTCCCCATATCTAAGAAGCTGAATTGAATTTTTGAAGTTAAGTTTTTAGGTAGAAATTTATTATAGTCTTTAATGTAAGTCGGTAGCTTCCAAAAGAAGCAAATTTTAGTCTTGAATAAGAAAAATAAAAAAACTATTGTGTGGTAAGGGCATTTAGATGAAAATCCATAGTTAACCACACTTTTAATAGTACTTATCAATTTAATATATATGTACTTAGTACTTTTAAAGTACTATTATTTCAAATTTTTCACTTTTTAATAAAAATATATAAACAATTAAAAGTCGAACTTAAATTTGAAAATCAAATCATACATACGTACTTTTGGAATCGTTTCGTTGTACTTAACATAACCTATTTTAGCGTGTTATAGTTATAACATAGTAAAATAGTTAATTTCTTATATAGTGAATATTATCTTAATGTAAGGTTATGATGTAAACCAACTTTATTTATTTATTTTTAAGTTATGAATTATTGGAGTGTATTTATGGTCATAACATATGAAAAAGTTATTATAAACTTTTTATTGTTTTATAATATATTAATTTATAATTATTATATTTTTTATTGTGTAAATAATTATTAAAATTGATTTTATTTTAAAATCTTTAAAATAACTTCTGAAAAAGTTAACACAACTTATTTTAAAGTGTTTAGTTTTTTATATAGTGAATATTTATCTTAATGTAAGGTTAATGTAAGGTTATAATATGAACCAATTATTTTGTTATAACTTATGAATTATTGTAGTGTGTTTATGGTTATAACATATGAAAATTTTATTAGAAGTTTTTTATTATTTTATAATATATTAATTTATAATTATTATATTTTAATAAACACGGTAAGAATAAAGTTATTAAAATTGGTTTTAAAATGTATAATATATTATAAATGTATAAGTGTATATGTTATGTTATAATAAATATAGTATAATATAATATGTGATGTTAGATTTAATTTATAAATATAGATTATAATGTTATTGAATATGTTAATGTATTTTAAAATAAATAATTAATTATGTGAATTATTTTATATAAATATAATTTATAATTCGTTTACAAATGTACAGTTTAAAAGTAAAAATACTATTATTTTATGAGTATTTTATTTTAGTGTATTTATGTATTCAAACATATTTTGTAGTCATATCAAAGAAGATATTTTATTAATTTTATTTGTACATGTTTTCTCATTTTAACTTAATCATAGGTATATGAATTGTAATGCAAGAAATAAATTGTAAATATACATTCCCCACAAAATGACAAACTCACAACACTTTATTATTTCTCTTATGAGACCCATTTTAGACCTCAAAATTTCCCTAATGCAATCAACTTCAGTGCATGGAAGGAAAGAATCACTTTGCTGTTGGAAAAGAGTGAACTAACAAATATTGTCAAAGATCATATTATCGTTCCTACATACCCAACATATTTGGCCCCGTACAACAAGAGGAAGGTGAAGGCCAAGCGAATCCTTCTAGATTCCATGAAGGTGAAGGATCACATGATCCTGCCTGTGAGCGAAAAGACACATGCTTATGTGATGTGCGCAGCAATGATGAAGCTTTTCTAGAGTGGCAACGATAATATAAAAATGGTGCTACGAGAGAAACTTCATAGTATAAAGATGCTCAAAGATGAGCTTGTTGCAGCATAGCTCACCAAAGTTACACAAGTTCGAGATGAACTTGTTGTTGTGGATGAGAAGATCGCAGATGCAGAGATGGTTTGATTAGCCTTGAACGGCTTTTCCAAACCATGGGAGACTTGTGTTCATTGTATCGTTGCCAGAGAGAATCTTCCCAACTAGGATAGATTGTGGGACGATTTCACTGAAGAGGAGTTGAGATTGGGATCCAATCAGTCAAACCACAAGCTTAGTGATGATGAAGAGAACATTGCACTTGATCTATTTCAAAGAGTGGGGACTTGAGCAAGGTCTGGTGTTGCGCATGTTTGGTCATTATGTAGGCCAATGTCCTAATAAAAATAAGGGCAAAAACGAGGAGGGACAAGTTGTGGCTTCTGTTAAGGTGGATGAGTTCAGTGCAAAGTTCGAAAAAGAGTTGTCACTTGTCTCATGTGTTTCAAGTTGCGACAATAGTGGACTTGGAGATACTATTCTAGCCACATGACATGAATACAGGATGTATTCCTTGACAGTTTAGAGACAGGTCCGGATCGTCACGTACAGAGTGGAAAGGGCACAGTGCATGCATCAAGGGAATTTGGATGTGTTAGCTTCCAACTTGAGTTTGGGGAACTTCTGGAGGTGTCAGAAGTGCTCTTTGGTCCAGGGGTGAAAGATAACAAACTCTCGGTTCTAGCCTTGGAAGATGATGGATATGTAGAAGTGTTCAAGAAAGGACATATATTCATCTATGCATTGGGTGTGGATCTGGTTGAGCCAGTGTTGCTAGATGATCAGAGGGAAGGAGAATACATGGTGCAAGGACAGCCTACGTCAAGAGGATCTAGGTGGATATCAAATTCTACGTCAGTGCATGAGACAGAGGGAGAGCGAGATGCTCCAAAGAATGAAATGGTACCGAGGATTCAATCTTCGATTCAAGGGAGGGTGAGAGGCGACTTCTTCCAATTTTGGCAAGAGGCTCAACTGGTTATGATTTGACATTGATGGAGGTTAAGCAGGATGAGACATCTCAGAGCAAGAGAGTCAAACATAACTCTTCATGATCAGTATGTGGAGAACCTCCTGCAATAAACAATGAGAATGGACGATATAACAAAAATATTGGAGCACAAAAGATATTTTATTGATCACGGGCCACTTCGAGAGGGAAACCTCCTTTGAGCAAGCTCAATACAAAATAACTCTT
Source organism: Pseudotsuga menziesii (assembly GCA_001517045.1). NCBI lineage: Eukaryota > Viridiplantae > Streptophyta > Pinopsida > Pinales > Pinaceae > Pseudotsuga > Pseudotsuga menziesii. The sequence goes on from LPNX011170605.1 coordinate 282,904, forward strand.
CGATGCTTTCATTAACCTCAACACATACTTATATACTAAGTCTAATCTAAACAACTATTACCCCCCATGAATGTGGGATAACGCAACATAATAACTAGAAAACTTAACAACAATTACTTACTCCCCATGAATGTGGGATAATACAACATACTAATGGGACGACTTACAAAGCATATGCATCCGATAAAATATACTAACAAAATAAAGAGCAGGGTTGACACGGGTTCTTAACATCCCCTCCCTCTTATAAAAAAGCTTTGTCCTCAAAGCTTTAGATGTGGAAACTGTAGTTGAATCTAAAGGAGCGGTTCCCATGTATCATCCTCTGGTTGCATGTTGTGTCACTGAATTAAGACCTCTGTGATGGACCAAGAGCGAAGCAGACAAGTGCGCTTATTGAGGATGGCCTCCGGATCCGAAATGATGGATCCTTCATTATCTCGTTCTGGTAAAACAATTTGTTCTCTAATGTTGGTGACAATCACTTGTTGAATGCGAGAAGGAGGAAGTACCAATTTATAAGCAACAGACCCAATCTTCTGAAGAACTGTATATGGACCAGAGATCTTTGAAGCGAGCGTTTGATTCCCTTTGAGTTTGAAGGAGGATTGCTTGTAAGGCTGCAGACGAAGAAAAACCATATCACCGACTTGAAAAGTGCGCTCAAAACGGTGCTGATCGGCTTGGTGTTTCATGCAGGTTCTGTCCATGTGAAGATTGTCCTGCAGAATGTGAAGAATCTGATGTCCACTGCCTGAACTAGTGAACTGCTGGGGGTGTATGGAAGGAGTATTGGAGGCTTGTGACCATAAACTGGTTCATATGGAGTCATTTTAGATGTAGTATGATAGGAAGTATTGTACCACCATTCGGCGAGAGGGAGCCACTTTTCCCACGGAGGTTGTTCTTCAAAGGTGAAACAACGAAGAAAAGTTTCCCAATAGTTGTTGATGACTTCATTCTGACCATCTATTGGTGGGTGATCAACTGAACTCGTATTCAGTTTAGTGTCAGTAAGGAGAAAATGACTTGTAAAAGTTCTATTGCAGTCTGAGACAATGGAAGAAGGGATTCCATGAAGAAGGAATATCTTATCCATGAAAATTTGTGTGATTGAGGAGGAGGTGTATAGAGGGTTGAGAGCACAAAAATGATGATATTTGGAGAGTCGATCAACCACAACCAATATTACGGTCTTCCCTCCATATTTGTGGAGCCCTTGAATGAAATCCATCGAAATATATGTCCAAATCCTTGTAGGGATGGGCAAAGGTTCGAGCAATCCGAAAAGGAGTGTCATTTCACCCTAGTGGCACTGACAAGGAGCGCATTTGGAAACCATCTGTTGAATTTCTCATTGCATTCCCTTCCAAAAGAAGTGACATCGTGCCCTCTCATATGTTTGCATGAACCTAGAGTGCCCTGCCGATGGAGAAGCATGGAGTTCATAAAAGACCGCATGTTTAAGATTTGTGCTCTGAGAAAGCACCATACGACCCTTGTATCTCAGAGAAGAGCCATCCCAAGAGGAATGCGGTACCACAAAAGGGTTACCGGCCAACAGTTGGATGATTTCAGATAATGGGGAGTCATTGACATAGCCTTGCTGAACAGAGTGTAACCAAGTTGGAATAGGCATAGCAATAGCTGAAAGAGAAATATGGGCATCAAATGTGCGGGAAAGAGTATCCACCACAAGATTGTCCTTAGCATTCCCTTCCAAAAAGAAGTGACATCGTGCCCTCTCATATGTTTGCATGAACCTAGAGTGCCCTGCCGATAGAGAAGCATGGAGTTCATAAAAGACCGCATGTTTAAGATTTGTGCTCTGGGAAAGCACCATACGACCCTTGTATCTCAGAGAAGAGCCATCCCAAGAGGAATGCGATACCACAAAAGAGTTACTGGCCAACAATTGGGTGATTTTAGATAATGAGGAGTCATCGACATACCCTTGCTGGACAGAGTGTAACCAAGTTGGAATAGGCATAGCAATAGCTAAAAGAAAAATATGGGCATCAAATGTGTGGGAAAGAGTATCCACCACAAGATTGTCCTTAGCCTTCTTGTAATTGATCTCATAGTCATAACCCCTAAGTTTGCTAACCCATTTCTGTTGTGTTGGGGATGAGACCCGTTGTTCCAAGAAATATTTCAAACTTTGGTGATCAGTCTTGATGCAGAAAGGATTCCCTAAGAGGTATGGCTGCCACTTCTGTACTGCGTGCAAAATAGTCATCATTTCCTTCTCATATGTAGAGGTGGCTAAATTCTTTACAGAAAGGGATTTACCGATGAATGCAATGGGATGTTCATCTTGAAAGAGAACAACACCAAGTCCATTGTCGCAAGCATCACTCTCAAGAGTGAAGGGCTCGGAAAAATCAGGCATTTGAAGGGTGCATCGGAATGAAAGATCCAAGGGAGTAGTTGAGACTGCTGAAGGTTGCATCTGAATGAAATGGAGCTAAGTGATGACACCATGTGAATTCTTCTTAAGGATATTTTCCATGCAATGTGAACTGATGATGCTGAGAGACCCTGGTTGTAAGCCATTAAATGCATGTTTTTTCCCACTGACTGAAAAATGCATCACAGTTCAGCGAAATCCCATAAGATGGGTCCAAATGTGCATAACCATTGAGTGCCCGAAATCATAACACAACCTCCTAGGGGTATGGCAAACATGTTAGAGCGCAAGTTATAATCTCCAATAGAGATACACACACTACGGCACTTTCCTTTGCAAGGTAAAGTGCTCCCATTAGCAACCATGACTTTAAAGCTGGAGCAAGGATGGACAAAACAATCAGCTTGTTTAGCTATCTGAGGGTCAATGAAGTTATGGGTGCTACCAGAATCAATGAGTATCGTAAGAGAGATCTTCTTAAAGAAACCCTTGACCCGCATGGTTTGTGGGGCGGTGACGTCGACTAATGCATGGAGAGATATCTCTGGGTGTTCGTCATGAGAATGAGGGTCAATAAGCGGCTACGGAATGTCGACTTGATCATCTACTGGATCCTGAGCAGCTTCACAGATTTCAAGTGTAGGTGGAGAAGCCACATCCAAGAAATAGGGCTTGTGTTCAGTACATTGATGTCCCCGGGTGAACTTATCATCACAATTATAACAAAGTCATTTTTCACTACGCTCCTGCATCTCAACTTCAGACAAATGCTGGATAGGAGTGGTTCTAGGAGTCAGAGGGATTAGATGTCTTTGGGGAACCATATTTTTGAATGGAACCAAAGTGGATTTGGGATGTTGTTGAGCCCTAATCTTGTCCTTCGCCAACTTAGCCAACCCTAGGATTTCCATCGTTGTGTTGGGACAGAACATTTTAACGTCATATCAGATTTTATCCTTAAGACCACTGATAAAACAACTCCTGTAGAATGCATCAGAAAATCCTTCTGTGTGCTTCACTAATTTCTCAAATTCTGTCTGATACTCTCTCACAGTGCCAATCTGGCGAAGTTTGGTGAGTGCTCCTGTGAATTCATCAAAACCATTAGGGCCAAATCAATACAAAAGGAGTTGGCAAAAATTTGTACATTGGGGCTCTTCATGATTGTTGATGTACCAACAAAACCATTGAAGGGCCTCACCTTCCAGATGAAATGATGCAAGTGGGACTTTGGTGACATCAAAAGTGTTATGCATATTAAAATATTGTTCTGCCTTGTGTATCCATCCAGTTGGATCATCACCATTGAAGCGAGGGAAATCAATCTTCAACCCACGAAAGTTGTTGGGAGCAAAGAACTCAGTGTCTACAGAAGACTCAAGCTATTGTCGGTTACTCATGGCTGAACGCTGAAGATGGAGGTCGAGAAATATTTGGTCCATATCTTCGAGTTTGGTCTTGAGGATGACAAGTTCTTCTTTCATTTGTCTATTTGCTCCATTGCGGGTGACAACCATAAGCAAGATTTTTTTGGGGGGGCAGAAATGGTAGAAAAACAAAAACAAAGAGGGTTTTAGAAAAGGAAAATTTTGAGTTGGAAAAAAATGCGAGTGGGTAACTGGGTTGTGAACACTTTCTGAGGGACAAGGAAACAAAAATGTGAATTTCAAAACGGGGGTGAAAGAAGGAGAAATTTTTTCAAAGAGGGGCAATGAAGCAGAACTCGGAAACGAATATTGTGGCAAATTTTGAAGGTGATTGGGTGAGAATTGAAGAAGTTATGACAAACCGTACAAAATAGACAAATGTGGAATTTCGGGCTTCGACAAGTGGAACTTGGGATAGGATCCTCAATGAATGAAATATGTAGAATGGAATGATGGGGGTTACAGTGAATTTTCAAGGGAAATGGAACTAAAACAAATAAGATATGGCCAAAATCATTTTTTTTTTGTATTTTTTTTTCTGGAGATGATGTGGCGGCTCTGAAAAACTGTGCTTTACCAACTGGAAATAGATATGGATCCCATGTATGTTTGGCTTCCTAAAGATTCACGAGAGTCACTCGGCCACCAAGGTTGTCTGACGGCTTGCGTATTGGGGCAGTAACCCTCACTCCACAGCGCAGATAAAACTGCTAACCGCTTGGCCACAAACGACAACTCTTTGGTTTTCCTTACGGGTGGGAATCTAGTCAATCCGGTGGGGGATCGTTGCCATTTTCGCTTGGCAAGTCCTCTCAATGGTCAGCTACTTCGGGGTTCCTGTGGTACTCCTCACAATGAGTTTTAGGGCTATGCCCAAGTACTTCCCACAGTCAAGCGGATAGGGTTTATTCCCTGATCCGAATGAATAATATCGCTGCAAGAAGAAGAACTACTGCAATAATCATAGTGCCAGAAAAAATGTGGCAGAAATTCCACCCAATGCCCAAAAAACCCGTAATTAGAGCTAGGGTTTTGACACAAAAAATTTTAAATGAGCATAACCCGATCTATATTGATCAGAATCGTTATTATCACCTGTTTCTGGAACTGGAACAACCACTATGCTTCTACCCACGAAATCGAAATAGAAATCTGGGCATCCGATCAAAAGATTTTCGCTCTGCAATTTCCGCGGTCGTCACAGAAATTCTGAAAAATTACTGATTTTAAATCCACAATATCTCCACTTTTAGAACTCCAAATAAGATGATTTTTTTTGAAACTGTGTATTTTTGAAAGAGGAATTCAAATCTGCAACTTGTTTCCCGTGAATCTGCATAGAAAGTTTCAAAAATGGATGTGAAAGTCACCGCCCAATTTTGCCTCCTTTTTTTCAAAAAAAAATTTCCCACTTGTGCCAAGGAAAGTGCTCTGATACCAGATGGGGAGAACATCCTGCAATAAACAATGAGAATGAACGATATAACAGAAATATTGGAGCACAAAAGATATTTTATTGATCGCGGGGCACTTCAAGGGGACAACCTCCTTTGAGCAAGCTCAATACAAAATAACTCTTTGATGCTTTCATTAACCTCAACACATACTTATATACTAAGTCTAATATAAACAACTGTTACCCTCCATGAATGTGGAATCATGCAACATAATAACTGGACAACTTAACAACAATTACTTACTCCCCATGAATGTGGGATAATACAACATATACTGATGGGACGAGTTACAAAGCATATGCGTCCGATAAAATATACTAACAAAATAAAGAGGAGGGTTGACACGGGTTCTTAACACAGTAACAAGACGAGCTTCATGGTCAAACGGAGCTTCTACAGCATATAAGGTAGTCTAGAGAGGCATTATGGTGGTAGACTTGTCAGAAGGACCTCTTTCGCTAAGAGAGTGTTGAGATTTGTATCTCGCGATGTTATTCATATGATTATGCCTAGCATGAAGGGACATTAACAAAGTAGACATCAATGTATTGTGTGAAAAACACATTGCTAGTCTACATGGCTTTAGTGGTGGAAGCATGTAAAGATTTTTTGTGCATGTAGAATTTGCATGCATGCATTATTTTAATGAAAAAATTTGCACGTGAAGTTTTGCATGAAAAGTGAAATCAAGGATTTGGAACCTTAAATTCGCCACTGAAGAGGGTAAAAGTACAAACACATGTTAGATACAGGTGAGGAGGGGAGCCACACTTTTTTAGTAGGGGCGCACTTGTTGAAGCTGAGAGAGCATAAAGAAGCAAAGAGTCTTCCTTCGACGATTAAGAAGGATGCATTGAGATCTCATCAATGATTGATTGAGGGAGAGAGGGGGGTGCACTTCAAAGGACATAGAGGGTGCACTCAAAAGCAAGGGTGCACTTCTATGGTAGAGAGGTGCATTCTTCATCAATTAGAGCAGAGAAGAGAAGAGGGGGGCACTTTTATTGTTGGGAGGATGGTAGATGCGGAGGGCGCACTTTTCAGAGAAAAAGGGAGTCACTTCTTCCATAGATTGGCAGAGGCAGTGCATCAGACATTTCATAGCAAAGCAAACTAGGGGGCACATTCCTCGAAGCATTATTTGCAACTGTTGCAAAGCTTGGGTTTGTCCCACAAGTCTAGCACACGTCAACGCATCAGGTTTCTCTATTTGTAAAATTCTTAATTGTAAAACATTATATTTTCTCTTTGGCTCAATATTGAAAAATACCCTAGTTTGTTAATTTTCCTAATTGGGGTTTTCAGGGTAAAATATTTGTGTATTGTGTGATTGGTTTCATGTTTCGTTTCACATGTTTGACAAGTTAATGAGCTTATGTATTGCTGCTTATAAAGTCATATCTGAGATTTAATTATGTATATGCATCTGAGTCATTTTATTGAAAGTAGTAATCAAAGTTAAGCTCAGACAAATTCTAACATTAGGTGTTTCCATATTTATTATAGAGCTCAATTTTTTAGGAGACAAGGCACTATATTCTAAGTAATTCCATGCAAAATGGGTGTTTTTGTCTTTAAATGTAGACAATTAGGTTTTCCACATTTTTGACAAGTTAATGAGCTTATGTATTGCTGCTTCTAAAATCATATCTGAGATTTAATTATGTATATGAATCTGAGTCATTTTATTGAAAGGAGTAATCAAAGTTAAGCTCGGACAATTCTAACATTAGGTGTTTCCATATTTATTATAGGGCTCAATTTTTTAGGAGGCAAGGCACTATATTCTAGGTAGTTCCATGCAAAATGAGTGTTTTGGTCTTTAAATGTCAACAATTAGATTTTTCCATATTTATTACAAGGCACACTTTTTTTAAGGTGATAAGTAGCTCCTTGATGGGTGCTTTGGTCAATGCAGAATTAATGTTTTCTATTTTGGAAAAGGCCCACTGTTGTCCGCCGATTGCACACCATCAGCAAAAATCTTCCGAAAGTTGTCTCCTCACTTGAGAAAGTGGAAGAAGTGTGACCTTAGGGGCAAGCACATAGCTAGGTACTGTCACCTACTCCTAGCTCCTCCGTTTAGGCTAACTCCTAACGAAGCCAATGGGGGTAGTCCCTAACAAAGAGTTTTCTATGGCTCAATGTTTAAGTTAAGTTTTAAGATGTTTTAGATGCGGATGGGTGTTGTTTAGGACTTACTTGTGATTAGAAATGATTAAGTTTATGATTGTGACACGTAAATCAAAGCAATCCACGTTGCTAGCAAGAGATCATACAGCTAAGCAAAAGATTCCAGACTTTACTTAAGCATTCGAATATAATCAGCAAAAATAAACCATAGACAGTTGATCAAGATAGAAAATTACTCAATTATAACGAAGGACCAGTGCCTTATGGAGTCAAATAAATGCGTGAAATAAAGTCTAGGAATTAAGCTAGTGAATATTAGGTTTTGCAAGTGCTCTTGATAGATTTTAAGAATTTTAAAAAATGCTCTTGATTAGGGTGTCTAAGAAGGTTTGTCAAAGCCGGGAGACTCTTCTAAGTTTCCTCCGTTTAAGACATGTCGGGTTCACCCAGTATCCCAGGCCGATATTGTCAAGTGACCAGCTAGTTGAGAATCTATGACAACGGGAGGTTCCGGCGCCTCTACTATGAAGTACTTTGGAAGAATCCCTACAACGTCGGTGCGTTGGTTACGGGATGTTTAAGTGTTATTAGGTTACTTTTGCGGGGTTTAAAGATCCAGTGTCGTTTTTGGGTACTCCGATCTAGGATCGGTCTGAGCATACTCCAACAAAGAGGGAGGGGGGTTAATTAATTAAAGGGGTGTGAGTTGCGAATTTTATTAAGTTGATTAATTAAGACTCTCCGACAGAGAGCGCTCTTGACCATGCCTTATGACAGTGGTTCAAGAGACTTAACTAATCTAGATGAGACTAATGCAAGGATTATGCAAACCTAGGATGCTCTCCGATAGAGAGTGCTCTTGACTTGTGTTTTTGCAAGTTCAAGAGTCTTACTTAAGAGTTAATTGATTAAACAGTGTGAATAAAAAAAGCAAAGATGACTTATTAAATTCTCCAACAGAGAGCACTCTTGATCCACCTTATGGTGTGATTCAAGATATTTAATCAGTCGATTTACTTAGAAAGATAAACAATTTAAAGGAGTAATCAAATTAATTAATGAATTAGAAGTGATAGATTAACAATTAATATTCTAAGCATAAGATGCAAATAATGATGAAGACAAACAAATCTAACCTAAGCATACATAAGTAAACACAACACAAGCCTCCCCAAATGGAGGAGGATGAGAGTGGGGACTTAAAAACCCCACTCAAACAAAAGTATTTTATTGAAATTATTACAATTTGCCTTTAGGAATTTAATCCCTGAAAGGGCTTTTCAAATAAAAGCATACAACTCTACTATCATTAAAATTTGCGTAAAAAATGAGAGTGATTTACTTTTATTTGAAACTTTTCTCGAAACTTTTCTCGAACTTTGCAAAAAGGGAAAAGAAGAAGTTTGAATGAGAGCAAAAGTGTAAGGCAAAGAAAGCTGAAAATAAGAAGAAAATGATAGGAAAAAGAAAGGAAAACAAAGAAAAAGTCAAAGACAAGAAAAAGGAAGAATAGGGCAGCCAACTATGAGACCAAAAAAGTATAAAAAATGATGAAAATGGGGCAGCGATGAAGAAAGAAAATGGCTGTCATAAAAATAAAAAAACAAGACAGCAAACAAAAAGGGGAAGAAAAGGCAAAAAACAATATGGAAGAAGGGCCAAAAATTAAGGCAAATAGAGGAAAAAAAGAGGCATAAACTAGGACGCACTAGAGCTGTCCAAAAAAAAGAAAATGAGTGGTAAAAAGAGTAAAATGGGGCAGCGATGAAGAAGGAAGATCGCTGTCATAAAAATCAAAAAACAGGACAGCGAACAAAAAGGGGAAAAAAATGTCAAAAACAAGATGGAAGAAGGCCAAAAAACTAGGGCAAAAAGAGGCAAAAAAATGGCATAAACTAGGGCACACTAGGGCTGTCCAAAAAAAAGAAAAGGAGTGGTAAAAGGATTAAAATGGGGCAGCGATGAAAGAAACATAAGAAAGGGAAAAACCAAGCAAGGAGGAAAAGGCTGGCAAGCAAGAAAAACAAGGGGATCAAGGAGCAAAAAGAAAACTAGAAGAGAGAAGTTCAGTAACCAAGAAAGTATTTGAAATTATTGATGGAACCCAAGAGAGAGAGCTAGACTCCCACCTTTCTTTTTGTATTTTGAAGAAGAAGATCTTTGTAGGTCCTGCAATGAAAGTGTTGGATTAAAAATATTGCTTGAAGCCTGAGATAGAAGCAGCTGAGCTCACACCTTTCTTCAACCTGTGAAGCCTAAAAACACACTACAACTCAACACAAAACGTGAGATCAAAATACATGCTAATATGCTAAGAAAATTGAATCATAATCAACATTACGTATATACCTATTACTCATGTCCATTAAAATACTAATCTACTTCACATAAACAATCAAGGTGAACTACAAATGATTGTTCTACTGTGCCAACAATGGCCCTCTTGAGCTAACAAATAAACAATTTAATCTCACATAAGCATTAAAGAAAATAGGGGTTAGAGACAATATCACCTCAACCAATTGCAAAAAACTACCACATCCAAGAGCTCATGGACCTCTAAAGTCTGATCTTTATTAACAAATTAAAGCAAATGCTTGATACAATTTTCTAAGAGTAACTTTGTTACAAAAGTCCATCATAATAGAGCTAAAAGAACCTCTTTTTAACAAATGAGAAAGTGCTAAAACCCTAAAACCAAAAAACCAACCCTAACCAGCTTAGCCACCTAACAAAGAGCCTAGACCTAAACTGGAGAACTGGGAGTGAGGGGAGGCCTCCACCCATGCAAGGCGCCCCCACTCCAAACCTGTGCACTGAAAACAAGCCAAGGATGAGGCCACGCGTGTGAGTTTGGATGTAGCTCATCCTTTAGGTCTGACAAGAGTCTGAGCTAGGTTTGGGAAGCCCATTGATGGTGTAAGCTTCAGTGTTCACCTCGATCAAATCACCGGACCAATGAGAGCTCTCCATCTCATCTTTAGTTGGAGATGACATGTCTGATAACCGATAATAAATTAATTGCTCTCTTAATGATGACTGAAGCTGAGTTATGATAACTCCAATCATCATAAGTGTTCCATGAGATGTTATTTAGTCTTTTATTTTACTAAATTTGGATTAATTTGAAGAGTTTTAGTTTTCTCCAAAATAATCATTTTTTTAATAAAAATCATTTTTTACTAAAAATCTTTTTTTACCCAAAACTGATTTTTTTGAGTAAAAAGGCATTATGTGTCCGATTGTTGATCTGAAAGTTGGTTCTAACTGGCTCGCTGATCAAGAATGATTTTTGGCTTAAGGTTAGAGCCTTCAATCACTGAATTCTAAGTCCAGATCACGAACGGGTTTTTTCTATTTAATTTATGGAAAAATTAACCCAAAAAACTTAGGAAAAGTAATTAAAAAATAAAAAATAACTTTTCACTGTTCGAAAAATATTTTTTCGAAATTTTTTTGTGTGTCCAGATGACTTAGGACATGACCATGATCTATCTAAATAATGTCTAGTAGGCTTATAACACTCAGTTGGGCTCTAATAACCCCCCAAGGCCCAGAATTCAACATCGGGCATTCCAGCTTTGGAGGAAGCGAGAGAAAACCTCGTCAAGTATACTCGGCTGAAGACAAAGCATAATTGTCAGGAGCAAAAAACTCCTTGGAATACCCTATTTGAGATTCTACGTCTCAGGAGACCGAACCACTCAAAAATATCCTACTAGCACATTTTATTACAAACCCCGCGGGGCCATGGCCAAAATTATTCAAATAAAAAGGTGACTGGCCAATATTGGCCAGACAAGCAGACGGATCAACTGATACACTGGAATCAGACTTTGAACAAGTCTGTTAACTGGTGGCTCCTCAGGTAACCCAACTATGGTACAAAAAAAGTTGGTAACAGCCCACCACAAGGAAATGCATGGTAAACCTTAGCCTTCTTTTCCTCTTAAGGAAATGCATGGTGTGTGTGATTCATTGAATTTTGAGCAAAGTTTTTTAATTAATGTTTTCTAAGTAATAGAAAAGTTGTGTATTTGACTTTTCAGTTGTATTTGAGTTTCCATGCATATTTAGACATAACAGTGTTAATTTTTTGAGTTTTGTATCGAAAAAGTCTGCACTTGCGATGTCATTGCCCAGATTTCTAGGTAGTTGCAGTAAGTTGTTTCAGTTCAGAAGGTTTTTAGTTAAAATATCTTCAAGAGAAGTTCAAATGTGTACCATAAATTAAATTTCAGCAAAATGCACACCAGCGATAGCATGCAAAAACTGCACCAAAATAAGCAATGAGAACAATTATCTTAAACCAGCAAGTGGTATACAAAAGACCAACTACAAAAAGGAGACTCAATATCAAAAGAACAAATGGCAAGTCATCCTCCTTAAAATGCAACCTGAACCATCACAAATAGACAAATTGTAAGGAAACAACTATAGGCACTTGCCAATGTGAGACAACCAAATATTCCAGTCACTGCCGAAACTTTTTGGCTGCAATAGACCCATAGAGATTGTTGCTAAGGGGAGTAATCAAGGAGCTAAAAGCTACACAAGGTGCAAGGACAGAAGCAATCTATCTTTTGTGAAAAACAAAAAGCAGTCTTACTGGACTCACCTTTGGACTCGCCTTTTTTACGAGCATGCATAAATGAATACCCCTTGATCTCAAGTTCCTAGAGAAGGAAAACTGCTAAAAATAGCAGTTCTCTCAGACTTTGCTAACTCTAAAAGGAACTTGGATCGATGTGTATGGAACCAGACTGGTGGAATTTCGTTGGATCTTAACCCTCCAGTAGTGCAAGCACAACTGAGAGTTAATAGCATATTAACACTAACAAGGGAACACAGCCCGTAGCCAAAGAGAGAAGAATAAGGAAAGAGGTCATTGCCATCCCCCAAATAGCTATTTGTCAACTTGTACTCATAGGAGGTCCTGTCTATTCATGTCTTGAATTGTAATCTCTTAGCTTTATTCCGAAATGTATTGCTCCATATAAAACATGGTTAATTGTTGGAACAAATTACATTATGTGCATTAATTTATTTAATTCTAAACACCACATCGTACTGAAGATCTGGTGTCCACTACAAAACAGGAATTCATGTATCCGTCTCCCATGCAACTTAGAAACTCTGGTAGGAGACGTTCCCATGGGGTAAATCCTGACAAATAGTTCAAAACTACTTTGTACAACGCATTGGATCTTGCCCAAAACAAAAAAATCTCTCTTGCAAGCTGTGTATCCCCTTGTGTGTACGAACACATACGCACACAAAAAATGAATAAAAAATATGGCCTTAAAAGATGAGTGACTAGAGTTGTCTAGTTTAATAAAAGACAGAATAATTAGCTGTACTCTTTGTTGTTTAGTAATGTAATATAAAATGCATTTTAAAAAAACACAAAAATTAGTCAACCTCAAAAATATAATCTTCCATAAGAGTAAGAGGTTGTCAGAATCTCAGATATCAATCTACTGATACACAAAAAAGCCCTTCAATATGAGAAAAGTATGGTTACATTTGATCCGTGTAACCAGGAAAACATGAGAAAAAGTAATATCTTTCTTGCCAGTAGTCAGGCATCCGAATTCTATGGCTATATTTCGTTTGTGCTGATGTCAAATGGGGATATCAACAGGATGATTCGCCAGGTGCATGTTATGTACATTTCTTGATGTGCCTATTGACTGACATAATTGTATATAACATTTTAAAGTCAAATGGTTTCAGTGTCATTACATTGATTACATTACTATAATATAAGGAACAATAGAAAGAACTTTGATAAAATGTAGGTGTGTGATATACATGTCAGATATGCTATTTGCAATGCACTTCATGAAATACATTATAGTATACTGGGAACAATAAAAATGTACAAATAACCAGTCTGTTCAATGAAGACTCTGTTTTCTCTAGGGAGACGTCCCGCCGCCTTCATAAAAACCACATTCACTTCTGCAGAATATATGAAAATAGATCATATAGAATATCGTGCTTTTATCCCACAAACTAATGTCACAGAAGGTAGAGGGTATAACATACCTACCCACTCTTGCAAATGTCTTGATTATAATCTAATAATCTACCCAGCAACCTCAGGAAACAGCCAATGAACTTTACCAGCAGAACAAGCCCTCCATCCTCTCGAAAGATAATTACACTCCGAAACCTCAACCATTTTATAAACGTTATCTCTGAGAATATGGACTTGCTCAAGCTACACGATTTGAGGTTTTTTCCCCAATGATTATTTTGACCCAAACTCTTCATTCCAGTGTTCAAGTTCTTGCAACTTATTTCTGGGTACACTCGGCCGTATAACTTTCATTGCTTCCTTGAAATCAATATAATTCAGTGGTCGAACCTGGAAAAATGATGAATTCGTTAGTTCTTTTATTTGAAAAGTATCAAATTTCTTGCATGTAAACTGAAGATCTTGGAAGCATTAATTACTATACTAACTTCTAATGAAATCAAATATGAAACAAATATGAATCTTGTGCCAAATTCTTCAGGAAGGCACAAACCATAATCAATCTCAACTATAATAAGTCATATTAAAAATATCTAAGCACTGGCTTCTTGAAGAAAAGTACAGTCACTCATTGACGTTGCATTCATAATAACCAGTTGACTACTATCAAAAGAATGTCAATACCAAATTCAAATCACCAAACTTCCTCTAGAACACTGCCAGAATACAAAATGACTTCTATAACTAACAAAGCAAAAAATTGGCAGTTCAACTAAATCCAAAACCCTGCAGGAGTAGGATCTAACCAATAGACAACATCAAGAAAGTAGAAGACAAGCAACACACAGGCACACAGCATTCAAAACCCCACTACATAGGGAACCAAAGGAACTCTTGTTAAACTTGAGTTGTAAACTTGTGGTAAACATGTATTTCAAGGTCCCACAGAAAAGTTGACCTGAAAGAACAACAAATTTACTGAAGTTGTTTAGTAAGTAAAAATCAGGGAGGGTTCCATACTTCAGAAACTGTGACCTGTCATGGCCACATAATTGAATATTCTATTTAAAAAAAGAGTGCATGTGACTTAATATCCGTACATAACTATTTTCTCATTCTCCAGTACAGATTTCTAAGCACACTGATTTGAAAACTACTTTCATACCAAGCATAGTTAATTAACAAGAGCAACAATGCACCAAGGAAGATAATCAAATATAAAAAGCTTCTGCTTATTTGTCAAACTAGGGTAATATGAATATCCTTGGCATCCTTTATTGATATGTAAATCTGAGAAGGCCCTTTAGGAAGTTCATCAATTATGATTCCAACAGATATCTATTTGTAAAGGCATATATAATTAAACTAAATCATATATAAAAGCATTCTTTTCTATTTAATTTACAAAGTATTCTCCCTTTACTTAGGGAATTGCAAAATTTGCAAAGGACGTCTGCATGAAATTTACAGTGGAATACTCTTCTATATGTGAAACTGAAACAAAGGTCATTAGTTTAAACTCTCAAATTTGAAAGGTATCCTGACACTTCACACCAATTTTGAGAAAATGTCTGCCTACTTGCCTGATTTGCCTTTACTGTGCTAACACGAGAACCAAGTTCTCTAATAGGCATCATTGCAGCTTCTTCACATAATGCTTGTAAATCACTTCCTGAGTAGCCTGTGCAATATCAATACATATAACCTGAGTATCCTTCATAAAACCAAACAGTTGTAGATATTGCAGCATAAAATAGTGTCCAAGAGAAGTGAACCATACCATCAGTTTCGTTGACAAGTTTTTCCAACTCGGTACCTGCCAAAGTAATCATCAGAGTAAATCATGAAAGATTTTATGCACATGCAGCTGAAAGAGACAATAGAAAGAAAACTATACATAGAAAACTTTAATAGAATACAATGGAATACAACAATATCTTACATGTGCTTATACAAATTATCCCTCAAGTTTGTAACGGAAGAATCTTGGTAGATGAAGAGGTGCATGTCACTCTGACACATAATATTGCATGGAATAATTAGTTTTGCAACTCCTATGGGATCATTTTTTGACTCCTATGGGATCATTTTTTGACTCCTATGGAATCATTCGAAGAGTTACATTAACATGAATGGTGAATACGGCTGATAAATTGTATTAATTTCTCTAACAATAACCAGTATTTGTCATGACACAATAAATCAAACATTATTTCTTACGCCACCTCATACTGTTTACTTTATTGTCTTTGACTCCAAGAAGTTCCCTGATCGCTTGAACTAGTTTCTGCAGAATGCTTTTGTAAGTATGCCTACAAGTAGTTCTCTTGTTTGTCCATTGCCCCAGGATTGAATGGTAAGGAGCAGTGTTATCAGAACCGCTGCGGTTCAGGCAAAACCGGCTGGTCCGACCGGTTTACATGCTTTGCCGGTCAGGTTTGGGGTCTGAAGCGCTTGAGCCGGAAAATGAGCTTGAACCACCAGTGAACCGGACGGTTTTGACCTGTTCCGTACGAAACCGGTCCGGTCCGTACAGTACCGTAGGGTAGTATTTGGGGATCCACTAAATTCAAATTTTTTTTAAACACATAAAAATCCCTACTCTAAAGCATCTAAGATTCTAACCTAACCCTAAGCCCCTTTGTTGATGTATTTTGGTTCAGAACTTCAATGATGTATTGCACTCGGTGCTATTTTGGTTTATTTGCAATTGTACTTGCTATATATATGAGAAACTTTGCATATTTGTGTATTAATGGTTTGGATTCATATGTATGCACATGAATATATATTTTTTTTACAAAATATGAATATTTTATGTATTTTTTACTCTACCGGTTTTTTTCCCAGATTTTTTCCGGTTCACATTTTGGGCTCTGCCGGTTCGATGACCAGTCCAGTTCTGATAACATTGGTAAGGAGTGCTTAGTACGAGGAGACAAAGGTTCAATTTTCAAATGAAAATCATATTAATGTGACTCCCCAATTATGACTTGGACTAATAACTCGGCTCATCCCAAATCAAGTTGAATCAAAACGACACAGTAAATACTCGTCATTGGGAAGTCAAACTAGGTGACACTAAGAGTAACTCATAAATATTTTATGCATGGAGAATTTGACCCAATGAACCTAAGCCAAAGCTATTAATTAAATTAAAGAAAGAAGAAGAATTTTTTTTTTAAAAAGGGCCACTTCCAGCCCACCATGTTCACCAAGCAAGTTTAGCTACCTTCTGGTTAGCTTGCTTGCCATTTTCTAACATAATGCTAGGCAATAAATAAGTATTCAATTTCACACCAAGTGATCTTCTATTGGATACTACAATTCTACTACCTTATTCTGCACTTGCTCTGTTGTAAAATGATGATGCATTTCTATGTTTGATGTGGAATAAAACATTGGATTTTTCAGCTATGTAATATTTTGATTATCGTAGACAATATTGTAGCATGAACTTTTATTAGTTGTATTTTGTTGAATATCTTTCTTAGTCAAATTGCTTCACATCTAGCAACAATTGTTGCCTCGTACTTGGCCTCAATATATGATAGCCAAACCACTTCCTGTGTCTTTCTTAACTGAGAAGTCACACCAGTACCAAAAGTAAAGGTTGTTAGACTTTCACCTCATGACATTGGATGTGCACTCATAGAACTTCAGCCCTACAACCAAATCTCAAACCTTTTGAAACACCTATCAAAACTTCAGATCTGCAAACACCAAAACGTTGTAGCCAATATTCACAAGTGCCAATCCCTACATTATAGGAGCCCACTCTGAGTGCCACCAGTAGCCTCCATCAGTTGGTTGTGGTTGGTAAACAGTTATGTTGAGTCAACCTCCAGTTACAATCAGTTAGATCACTTTCAGTTAGCCTAGAACCAATTATGCATGCATGAAGGGAGAGTGGCACCTTTTCCCACCTACCTCATCAGTTAAATGATTGTAGACTGATTTCGACATGTGGAGTTAGACTAGTGGGCCTCCATTAGTGATTTAGACACATCGAGTTAGCTAGTTAGTTAGTCTGAGTTGGTAGATTCGAATCCTATCCATGGCATTCGAATCCTATGTATTGTAACACCATTGTATTACTGACTAATGAAGTACAGGTTGTGATCAACCTCACCTGTCAAGAAGTACAGGTTGTGGTAAGCCTCACTCCGCTGAAATCCCATCTCTTGTAGATAGTTGTCAATCCTCGAGTACCATGCTCGAGGTGCCTGCTTGAGCCCATAAAGAGCTCGATGCAGTTTGCTTACATGCGTCTCCTTGTTCTCCACATCGAACCCCTCTGCCTACTCAATATACACCTCCTCCTCTATCACTTCGTTGAGGAAGGAAGTCTTAACGTCCATCAAATAGACACGCTAACCCATCTCAGTTGTTAGTGAGATAATGGTCTGAATGGAAGAATACCTGGCTATAGGGGCAAAGGTCTCCTCAAAATCAATACCCTCCTTCTGTGAAAACCCCTTTGCCACGAAGCGTTCCTTGTACTTCTCCACGCTTCCGTCTGTTGCATGCTTCACCTTGTAGATCCATCTGGATCCCACCACCTTTTTCCCTTGTGGCCTCAACACAACCTCCCATACATGGTTTTTCATAATGGATTCATACTCCTCAACCATAGCCTTCTACCAAACATCATGTTGTGCAGCCTCCCCGAAGATGGAAGGTTCAGAGTAAATCAACTCTGTCATCTGTGCCATATAACTAAGCCTCTCTAGTGGTACACTCCGTCTAAAAGATGTCTATGGAGGATCTACCTGCCCGGAATCCTGCACTGTGGAGTTGTTTCCCACCTATTTAGACTAGGTGGCAACCTCATGTACAATGGAGATGTACATTCTTGTTCAGTTGTTCCATGGAAAAATCCTTGCGATTTTTCACCTTGCAAGGCAATTTGCCCCTTTGTACTCGAAATATCTGCTCCCCTACGTGGGATAATTATTCTAATTTTATGTTCTAAGTATGGATCATATGATATGGATGCCATGTCATGGCCTTTATCATTAAGGAAGTCCCCTCATCGAGTGTTTTTCCCCTTCCAATAAATTTTGTTCTTTAACGATTTTTATTGGTTGAGTTTTCACTCAAAAATCCTCCAAAGTGGTGACGGGCGTTCTAGTAATCAAGTCCATGGGGTGGCTAAGGGTTCAAAGTGTTATTCATGATCATACTAGACATATCCTAGAGTCTTGTGGAATTTCATTGAGTCTAGTCAGTCTTTTTTTAATTTTTTAACCTCACCGTCAAGGGTTAATTAATTAAAGTTTTGATGTAATAAGGTCGTCACTTGGTCCTTGGCATTTTGTAATAGGGGTATGAGTGCAAAAATGAAATGCCATATCAACCCCTAAGCCATAGGATCAAGTCCCATGTCATTCGGACATGTGGTTAGGATTTTAGCCCACTTTTGGTCCCACTCAAGCAAAATCCAGGATTAATTAATTTAATTGCCTAGAGTGAAAACTGTAAAATTCTTATTTTTGGGCTAAAAGTCATAGTTAGGGGCTCTAATTTTTCCTAAAGTTCATTCCTATCAAGGTTAAGGAGAAATAAACCCAAATGGGGCCCACTCAAAGTGGAAAAATGAATTATTTAAAAGTTGGGACTTTTTTGCCTTATGTGGGTTTTTTCCATCTTAATATGGAGCCCCGCCCCCTCTTGGAAGCTTCCAAAAGGCCCCCTCTTGGATGGGTGACACTTGGCCATCCTCCAAGGGCCTTCTCTTTAGGTTTTTAGCTATAAATAAGAGGCTTCTCCTCTCATTGAAAAAAAAGGTTTAAGGTAGCATGGTTATGCTGCCAAAATCTATGCTTCTCTTCTCTTCTCTCTTTATTCTAGCATTTTGCTCAAGCCATTATTGGCTCATCTTTGTATTGAATCTTGCCCTAGTTGGGCCTATAATAGAAGAAATTCTTTGGAGAAAATCTCGTCTATGGTGTGTCGGCTTCCCTCTCCAAGCATTGAGGTATTGTTGTTCCATTTGTGAGTAGTTACTTTCATTTTGTTAAGCATAGATGCCCTTTGCAAAGGGATTGAATGGTAAATGGTTATTTGTTTTTCATTGTGAGTAGATTAACTTAACTCTACAAAGGTTTTTGTAGAGCTATTTATTTTGTTCATCTCCTTGCTTGCATTGTGTAGTCTTGTCCACCCATTTCTTGCAGATCCAAAGGCTTGAGGAGGGCCTCCAAAGCCAAGCTCCTAATCTCTTTGTGTTTGCCAATCTACTTCTTTTACTATTTACATTTTCGCTCATAGAGTTACGGGTCTAATAAAATTTGGTTTTATTCATTGGTTAATGAATGAAACCCTTGTTTTAGGGCCTTGACTCATTATATATTAGTATAGTAGCTTAAATATATTGTTTTTACATCATTAAGGTGGCTGGAAATTGCATTTTCAGCCCTCTAAACTTTCTGTTTTCAATCATTTTCAAATCTGAAATTTTCTGTAAATATTTGTATTTTTATACTAACTTTAATAACATTTTTTTTTTGAGTTTACTGTAAATTCCAGCAAACTTTTGCTTGCTGGTTTTTGACAGGTTTTAACAGGCATTAAGGGGAGGTGCTGCCAAAAAATTATCAAAAAACACCCCTCTTGTGCCTGCTTCAAAGAGGGTCCATTTCTAACCTTTCTCCCTCATTTTTCATAGTGTTTTGAGGCTTGTAAGTCTATTTTCTGTAGGTGTTTAGTTGTTGGTCTTTATTTCATTGTAAATCATAACATAGCATAACATAACGTAACAATCTAATCTATCTTAGCTTTTACTTTTCAAGTTCACCCACCTTCCCCTTTGGGGATTGTTGCGAGGTTAGAGTAGTACTTGCTTATTAGCTTGCTTTACTTTCTCAAAGTTTTATCTATTTCAAGCATAAGCAGTTGTTTTAATTGTATAAGAGTAATCATACAACTCAAGTCTTTCGATGTATCCTCTGCCCTCCGTTATCTCCCTTCAGGGAACTCGAACCAAAGGGTATGAAAAGCAGAAGGATTTGGGGGCTTAGTTTAACTAGATAACTTACTTTCTGCTACAAATCTTTCACACATTTACTTTTTTCAGTTCGGGGTTCAAGTACCAGCATCTCCCATAAGGGATACCGCTTGGTTGACCCTGTTGATCGTTCTAAAATAAACCTTGCATGCTCAATAGTAACAAGATCTAAAAGTAACCCTCTAAAATAAACCAACAACTTCTTTGGCCCCTGATCCTCTACTCGATTATCACTCTGTGGAGTACTCACGAGATACGACAGGGAGTGGAAGAGATTTTAGTAATAGGCATCCACCATAATATTATCTGAACCAATTAAAAATTGGTGACCGTTGGACGCTAAGGGGGGTGGGAGACCGAGGGGGGTCTCACGGCGTTCGCGTCCCACCAGATGAGCGCCTCGGCACTGGGGATTTGATCTACGAGCTACAGGTGGACTGGTTTCCACTGTTTTGAGCACAGCAGCACTCCATCTTTGGTTTAAGAGGATATGTGGTCGGGGTAGACACATCCCTTGGTTCCAAGACATTAATCGAATATTTAAGGCACCCCTTAAAATCTATTAAAATCAACCAAGAGACATTGCAAAACGTTTCACCAACAGGATACTCCAGCAGGGATTATTTCACTCCAGCATTTCACTTTGATTTCAAGTATTTATTTCCAGCTCTTGCAATCTCATGTGTTGAATGTTTAAGTAATTGTAAATCTTGCATATATGAATATCTCATCTTGGCATTTACATTGTGGTTTGTATTAAGGCATTAAGTGAATATCTTGTGGTGTGGTGTATTTCCCTTTGCTTTTTACATGTATATTATATATCTTTCTTTAGCAATTGTATATCTTTTGTAAGTAATTATAATCTTGTGGATCTTGCTTAGATAATTGTGGCTAATCTTAGCTTGTAATATATCGACTCCATTCTTTATCTAAGGCACTGGTCTAATAATTTAATAAACCTTAATAATTAATCCCTTTAACTAATTTATTAATAAATCTAGGAACTTAGCATTCCTTAGGGACTACCCCCCTTGGCTCTGTTGGGATTAAGCCTAAAAGAAGGAGTTGTGGACTGTGGTGACAGTGGTCCCTAGCGCTCACTTGCCCCCAAGGACGCACACAGTGGTTGGAGACTTTCCATGTTCTAAAGTGCGTATTAGGCAGCAACAGGACCTAAACCACTTAGGCCTTGGCCTAGTGTCAACCTGTTGCAGTTGCCGGATATCCATCTGCTACTACAGCTCATCGTTCAAGTCAATGACTGAATTATCCTGTCCACCTGACTCCCTCTGACTACCAGAACCTGTGCTCTGTGTCTGTACCTGTACCTATACATCTGGTTCCTCCAACTTGACCCCTGTCTCTTGTGCTGGCTGCTAGTCTACTGATAAGTCCAAAGATCTCTGCAAGGCCTTGTCCTCATCGAACTGGACATCCCTGCTCACAATGATCCTCTTGCGAGCAAGAATGTAAACTCTATATGCCTTTGAAATCTCGCTATAACCGACAAGTAATGCCTTCTCTCCAGAAGGGTCCAGCTTCTCCCTATTGTCAGCATGAACATGACAATAGCAAACACTGCCGAATATGCAAATGTGACTCACATCTGGCCTAGTTCCTATGAAGACCTCCTCTGGTGTCTTCCTCCCCAAAGTTGTGTAGGGACACCTGTTCTAAATGTATACTACAGTCTTGTATGCCTTGGCCCAGAGGAATAATGGTAATCCCTGATCAAATAGCATGGCCTTGCCTGCTCCAACCATCGTCCTGTTCTTCTACTCTGCAACTCCATTCTACTTTGGGGTATGGGGCACGGTGTGCTCCTTCTTGATCCCCTTGGCCGAACAATACTCCATGAACTAATTGGGGAAGTGTACTCACCCCTGTTGTCTATCCTCAACACCCGAATCTTCTTCCCTGCCTGGGTCTCCACAAGAGTCTTGAACTCTCGGAACCTCTCAAAGACCTCTAACTTGCCCTTCAGAAAATAGATCCAGGTCTTCCTGGAATAGTCATCAATGAAAGTCACGCAGTAGCTGTAACCACGGAACGAATGGACAGTCATAGGTCCGCATACATCAAAATGCACCAAGTCCAAGGGCTCCTTAGACTTGTGCTCACTCTATGGGAAAGGTGAAATATCCCAAATCCCGGTATTTTCTATTTCTAAACAATTATGCAGATACAACTGGGCTTACAAACTGCCAGGCAAAAATCCCTATTTTATAGGAAAAATTAGGGTTAGGGTTTGTGAGATAGAATGCACACTTACCACTGATAACTGGCTGAACTGCTGCAGATAAAGTCTGCAAGTACTGAGATCTGGATCGGAGAGGAACTGATCTCTGTTGTCTCCGGTGAATGCTCCAGCAATAAGACACCCAATCAAAGAAAAAGGTGACGCCCTCAAGGAAGGAGGTGCCCGATGGATCCGCCGATTTGCAGGGCTGATAGCCTTGCTGTGCCGGAGAGATTGGCTGGAATATACTGCAGTTCTGAACCCTCTAAGTATGATAGCGTCTTGGTTCTCTGAGGCAGCTGCTCACGCCCCTGGTGGTCTGGAAATGCTGATAACTCCTTCGGATGAGCTCAGATGGAGTTGATAGTCACTGGGTACCGGAGTATGAAGCTGCTGGTGAGAATGATGCCTGAGTTTCGGAAGGAAACTGAGCTCTGAAGGCCCAATAGCTGATTAGGGCTTTCTGGTGGAAAACCCCCTCTTACGGCTGCACCGTGCCTCTGCAACAATCTATACCCTGTGCGATATAACTGATGAATGAAATGAAGAACAAGTGGTGAACCAGTATGGCTTACCCGGAATAAGACTAGGACAGATGTTTCACTGCCGAAATCCTGTTAGCTGAAGACTCCGTCTCTAACCCCAACTGCTGTGCTGCACGCTGTGCTGCTATCCAAGTGCTCCCAAAATAATCAATAATCATCAGTGAGGTCTCCTCTTGCTTTACCTTCTATTTATAAAGTCCAACTGCGCAAAACCTAATCTTTGACCTAATTAGGTCACTTTATCTTCTAATTTGCCGTTGACTTGCATGCATGCAGCTGGAGACCTAAAAAGAGCATGGTTATGCCTGGAGCATGGTCATGCATGGAGCATGGTCGTGCATGAAGATGGCCTTTGGCCCAGGTGGCCCTTCTTGACCAAGTGAGGATGCCGTAGATCTTCTATGGATGGCATCAGTCCTGATCTGATTCCCTAGCTATCAGTAACCGCTCGAACCCACAGGAATCACATAGGTTAGCGGTATGGGCCTCAGGGCCTAAAAGGAAGAGGACATTACAGTCCTCCCCGCTCTGGGCAGCTCTAGCTCATATGCCACTTCTCCCACCTTCCGAATTATTTTTTCACCTTCCCAAGTGGCATCCTCTGGCGGTAGTTCTTTCCATTGAACCAAATATTCCTTGATCACTTTGTTCCTGAGATTCCTCTCTCTGGTCTGTATGATCCGTTCAGGAATCAGTATCAGCAGTCCCTCATCATCTAAAGGGGGCAATTCGGTAGATGGAGCAATGTGTTGTCCAAGGGTCTTCTTCAGGCTGGACACATGGAACACATTGTGGATTTTGCTTTCTCTGGGCAGCTCTAGCTCATATGCCACTTCTCCCACCTTCCGAATTATTTTGTATGGTCCATAGAAGCGGGGTTTTAATTTCTCTGCTCCTTTCTTTTTAAGTGACGACTGTCTGTAAGGCTGGAGCCTTAAGTAGACTAAATCCCCTACCTCAAAGCTCCGCTCAATCATGTGTTTGTCGGCATACATCTTCTGTTGATTCTGGGCTGTCCGTAAATTCTCTTTCAATACTTTCAGGATGTCCTGACTGTCTTGTATCCAATCCTTAGCCTTAGGAGCCCTGCTGTCTCCAAATGCCAAATCTGCATAGTCCAAGACCTCATAACCATATAATGCCTTAAAAGGAGTCATCCTAATAGACATGTGATAAGTAGTGTTGTAGCAGTACTCTCCTAGGTGTAGCCATTTGATCCATGTTCTCTGTTGCCCTGCTACGTAGTTCCTGAGATAACCTTCGATCCACTTGTTGACTATATCTGTTTGCCCGTCACTCTGGGGGTGATAGCTCGTACTAGTAGCCAGTTCGGTTCCCACCAATCTGAACAGTTCCTGCCAAAAGGCACCTGTGAACCTGCTATCCCAATCACTGACAATGGTCTTAGGCAACCCGTGTAACCTGAAAACTTCCCTGAAAAATAACTCCGCCACCTGAGCTGCCGAGCAGTCTGATGGTATCGAGAAGAAGTGTGCAAACTTGGTCAGTCTGTCAACTACCACATATAAACAATCTCGCCCTTGGACCTTGGGCAGGCCTGTAATGAAGTCCATGGAGATGCTCTCCCATTTCTGTTCTAGAATCGGTAGTGGCTGGAGTAGCCCTGTTGGATGTGTGTTCTCAACCTTGTTCTGCTGACAAATGCTACATTCCTGAACATGCTGCATAATCTCCCCCTTGAGGCCCTTCCATGAGAACCTCTCTCTGATCTGCCCGTAGGTCTTTAAGAACCCTTGATGCCCTGACAAAGGAGAATCGTGAGCTGCCTGGATGATCTTCTTCCTCAATGTGGATTCTGGAACGAGGTATATCCTGTTTTTGTAGTAGATGATGTCATCCACAATCCTGTACCTGTCATCCTGAATTTGCCCGTCCAATAATTCGCAAGCGAATTTATTTTTGGAGTATTCCACTAAGAGCAATGCCCTCCAGTCCGTGGATATACTACTGAGAGATAATGGGGCTGGATGCCTAGATAATGCATCAGCTACTACATTAGTCTTACCTTTCACGTACTCGATCTCGAAATCGTAGGCTTGTACCTTGCTAACCCATTTCTGCTGTCGCTCATTCAGTTCCTTCTGCTCCAAGAAACACTTGAGGCTGTTATGATCTGTTTTAATTTTGAACTTACTGCCCACCAGGTACTATCTGAATTTTGTGAGAGCATGCAAGATGGCTAGCATCTCTTTGTCATATATGGAATAATGGAGCTCGTAGTTCTTCAGTTTACGGCTCTCGAATGCAATAGGGTGATGATTCTGCATCAATACTGCTCCTAACCCTTCTCCTGAGGCATCACATTCTACTGTAAAGGGTTGTGAGAAGTCTGGCAATGCTAACACTGGGCAAGAGCTCATGATAACCTTCATCTCCTCGAAAGTTTTCTGCGCAAAGTCTGTCCAAGTGAATGCCCCCTTCTTGGTGAGATCTATGAGGGGTGTTGCAAATTGGGAGAATCCCTTAACGTACCGCCGGTAATAAGTGCACAGACCTAGGAACCCTCTCAATTCTGTCACTGTTTTTGGCGCAGGCCAATCTCTGATAGCTTGGATTTTCTCCATGTCCACCTGTACTCCTTCTGCATTGATCACATGTCCTAAGTACAGCATTTCCTTCATGCCAAACGCACACTTGGACATTTTCGCGTAAAGCGACTGTTCTTCTAAAATACTCAACGTCTCGTCTAGGTGTTTCAAGTGCTCTTCCCATGTTTTGCTGTAAACCAAGATGTCATCAAAGAAGACAAGTAGAAACTTACGTAGCTGTGCCCTGAAGGTGTGGTTCATGCACGACTGGAAAGTAGCTGGAGCATTGGTAAGCCCGAAAGGCATGACCAAAAACTCATAGTGCCCAAAGTGACAGCGAAAAGCTGTTTTGGGGATGTCCTGGTCCCTTACTCTGATCTAATGGTACCCCGAGCGAAGATCGATCTTGGAGAAGTATTGAGCTCCCCGAAGTTCACCCATGAGTTCGTCAATCCTGGGAATGGGATACCTGTTCTTGATGGTCTTTTTGTTAAGTGCTCGATAGTCGATGCACATACACAGAGTGCCATCGTTCTTCTTAACCAGAACTACTGAAGATGCAAAGGGGCTAGAACTGGGTCGTATGTAACCAAGCTCCAGTAATTCCTTGATGGTTTTCTCAATCTCATCTTTGTACCTCTTGAGATGCCTGTAAGGAGTGGTGATGACGGCTTGTGTCCCCTCCTCTAGCTCGATGATGTGCTCAAAGCCCCGGTCTGGTGGTCTGCCTAATGGAAGGTCCCAAAAAACCTTTTCGTGTTTCTGTAGCAAGGCTTGAATGTCACTGGGGTGTTGTGAGCTGGTCTCTGGGGGTTTCCTGAAGGTGACAAAACATTCTACAGCCCATTCTATATCATCCTGTCGAAGCACTGCCTCCATTCTCTATGACGAGACCGGTTTTGGGGGATAAGTGTTCATGCCCCTCAAAACTACCCGTTTGCCATCTGGTCCCTGAAACTCCATCTCCTTTGCCCTGTAATCTGTAGTGTATTTTCCTATAGAGTAAAGCCACTGAACACCCAATACCACATGAGTATCCGCTACATCCACTACATAGAAAGAGTCTGTCATCTGATAGTTACCCAAGGCAACATTCAGTTTTGGGATCCAGTAGTTGCACTCCATGCTGGAGTTCCCGGCTACTGCTACAGTGAATCCCTCGAACTTCTCGGTCTGAATACCTCATTTGGCTACCCAAGCGGAGTCAATGAAATTGTGGGTGGCTCCCCCATCAATCAGAACTCCTACTCTGTGACCCTGCACTACTCCCCTGACCCTGAGAGTATGGAATCTCGGTTCTTCAGACAATGTAGCAATGACTCCCCCTGGTGTATCACCCTGGTGTGATTCCTCTTCTGTGGCCTCATGCTCATCGTCATCCTCGTCACTGTCTGAATACACCTCAATGTAATGTGCCTTCGCCTTCCCGGCGCATCTGTGTCCTAGTACCCATGGTTCTTGGCAAGTGAAGCACAGCCTTTTCCTTCTCAAATCTTTCCTGGTATCCTCATCTAACCAGGTTTTCTTGGGCACATCCTGCTGGAAAGGCTTCCTGTCCTTGTCCCTAACAGGAAAATTGTTTTTCATAGGGAATTTGTTTTTGGGAACTGAATCCTGAAGATCCCTTGCCCTGCTAATAGCATCCTGCAGAGTGAGGGGTTTGTAGGCTTTCACCCATCCCCGTAGTGGCTCTATCAGGGCCTCAGTGAATAACATAGTCAGTCTGCTCTCTGACACATCTGTTAGCATAACGGCTAGCCTCTAGAACTCTGAAATGAATGATTCTGCGCTACCAGTCTGCTTGAGTTGAGCCAACTCCCTGAAATGGATCTCTGGATCTTTCCTGTCGA
>LPNX011170605.1:310739-353104 GCA_001517045.1 Pseudotsuga menziesii
CCGCACTACCGGTGAAGGGGGGGTACTGCTGATACCTGGTTCCGGTTTCGCTGACAGTCTACTGATTGCATTGAGGACTTCTTTTTGTCCTTTCGCTAAGTCTTGCAATGCAGAGACCAAGTTGCGAAAGTCCATCCGATCCTCCTCATCTCCCGTTCCTTTTCCCCTATCCGCATGAATACCTGTCTGTTCCATGTCGGAACTGGTATCCTCTAGCTGGATATCTTCAAAGTCTCCTGTGTATCTACTCTTCCTCCTCCTATAGGTTACAAAAGGATCCCCTTCTGTATTCATCTACTTTTCATCTCTTAAGCCCACAGCTGGCCAAGAAAATAGCTCTGATACCACTGAAATATCCCAAATCCCGATATTTTCTATTTCTAAACAATTATGTGGATACAACTGGGCTTACAAACTACCAGGCAAAAATCCCTATTTTATAGAAAAAATTAGGGTTAGGGTTTGTGAGATAGAATGCACACTTACCACTGATAACTGGCTGAACTGTTGCAGATAAAGTCTGCAAGTACTGAGATCTGGATCGGAGAGGAACTGATCTCTGTTGTCTCCGGTGAATGCTCCAGCAATAAGACGCCCAATCAGAGAAAAAGGTGACGCCCTCAAGGAAGGAGGTGCCCGATGGATCCGCCGATTTGCAGGGCTGATAGCCTTGCTGTGCCGGAGAGATTGGCTGGAATATACTGCAGTTCTGAACCCTCTAAGTATGATAGCGTCTTGGTTCTCTGAGGCAGCTGCTCACGCCCCTGGTGGTCTGGAAATGCTATTAACTCCTTCGGATGAGCTCAAATGGAGTTGATAGTCACTGGGTACCGAAGTATGAAGCTGCTGGTGAGAATGATGCCCGAGTTTCGGAAGGAAACTGAGATCTGAAGGCCCAATAGCTAATTAGGGCTTTCTGGTGGAAAACCCCCTCTTACGGCTGCACCGTGCCTCTGCAACAATCTATACCCTGTGCGATATAACTGATGAATGAAATGAAGAACAAGTGGTGAACCAGTATGGCTTACCCGGAATAAGACTAGGACAGATGTTTCACTGCTGAAATCCTGTTAGCTGAAGACTCCGTCTCCAACCCCAACTGTTGTGCTGCACGCTGTGCTGCTATCCAAGTGCTCCTAAAATAGTCAATAATCATCTGTGAGGTCTCCTCTTGCTTTACCTTCTATTTATAAAGTCCAACTGTGCAAAACCTAATCTTTGACCTAATTAGGTCACTTTATCTTCTAATTTGCCGTTGACTTGCATGCATGCAGCTGGAGACCTAAAAAGAGCATGGTTATGCCTGGAGCATAGTCATGCATGGAGCATGGTCGTGCATGAAGATGGCCTTTGGCCCAGGTGGCCCTTCTTGACCAAGTGAGGATGCCATAGATCTTCTATGGATGGCATCAGTCCTGATCTGATTCCCTAGCTATCAGTAACCGCTCGAACCCACAGGAATCACATAGGTTAGCGGTATGGGCCTCAGGGCCTAAAAGGAAGAGGACATTACAAAAGGCTTCCTGATGTTCTTCCCCAAAGCACAGCCCTTGTAGTGGTTATGCTTTTCCTCCTATACCTGAGGAACTCCAGTGACTGCCTATCAAAGATGCTTCAGTGCTCCATGGGGTAAGTGTGCCATCCTCCTATGCCAAAACTCACCCTGATTGTTGCTGTTGTTGCTGCTAACTAGAGCCTTTGCAGGCTCAAAGTGTAATCTGTACACTTTCCCACTTCTCCTGCCAATCACCCGATCCAAGCTCCTATCTGACCCCTTGGGCCTGATATATACTCTATGGTCGCGGAACTTCACCTGATATCCCTTGTCCTCCAGAGTGGAGACTAATATAAGGTTCTTGGTCAATCCTGAAACATACAACACATCAGTAAAACTAAGGGGTTTGCCAAATTCCCTCTCAAATGAAACAGTGCCAACTCCCTGCGCCTAATACTGTGCATCATCACCCAGCTCAACGTGGATCCCTGTTCCACCCTCTTGCAAGTGTCTGAAGAACCTCTTCTATCCAGTCATATGACTAGATGCTCCACTGTCGATGTACCATATGTTATTCCATGTGGTTCTTTCCATGCAAGCTATCAGCAGAACTCCTCATCGAAGTTCCTGCTGAATTCATCCACCTCTGCAGATCCATCCACCTAAGTGTTACTCTTCTTCTTCCTGTCTGGGCATTGGGAGGCAAAGTGTCCCTGCTTGTGGCAGATAAAACACTTAACCTTTGACACGTCAAGGTTCTTTTTACCATCTGTCTTCCTGTTTGCCTTCCCCTTGCTCTTCCCTGTAAGGGCTAGAGCCTCCTCATCCACAATCTATGGGGCACTGCTGGAAGAGCCTGATCCATGCGAGTCTCCTCCTGCACAAAGTCATCCCATAGTCTCTTCCAATCAGGGAGCTTCTCCCTAGCCACAACACCTTTGACAAAGGTGTCCCATGGCTTAGAGAAGCCATTGAGGGCTATCCGAACTAGCTCCTCATCCACTCTCTTAGAGCCAACAGCTCCAAGCTCATCCATGATTTGTGTGAGCCTCGTGAGATAAGGCACCACTACTCCCTTGGCCATCTTGGTGTTGCGCATCCTCTCTTGCAACACCATCTTCCGGTTCTCGTTTTTCCTTTGGTATAGACTCTCCAAAGTCGTCCACATCTCTGCGGCAGTCTTCTTACAAGAAAGGTAAGGAACTATATGGTCCTTCACTCCATCCATGATAATCAGCATGGCTCTGGAATCAATCTTCTTCCAAGCTACTAGATCTGTCGGATCTGTGGGTGCAACCTTCGTGGAGTAAATGTGCTCCTCTGGATCACTGACATCTAGGATCCTTGTGATCCTTTCTTTCCATGTAGGAAAGTTCTGAGCACCCAGGAGTCTATCCTCAACTCTCAACTACACAGCCATAGTGAAGTGTACCTGTCAAACCCTAGATATGGAAGTCTATGTTTGTGTCTTCCTATAGATCTGCCCCTGATCTATCACTACTGCTGCAAATCTCTCGACTTTAGCTCACCAAAGCTCTGATACCATGTAAATTTTCCTTAATATTCAACTAGGGCTAAACAATGCATGCAAAATATCAACTAATAACCACACATGAATATCTTTTACAGTATGCAGGGGAATATAAAACTGAGAAATAAATCACAATATTGACACTATTATATTGGGTATCAAAACCCCCGGAAAAACCCAAGATGGGAAAACCGGTGCAGCAGCCAGATATAGAATTTATTATGAGAAAATGTGGAACTTTTACAATCACTCCAAATTCACCCAAACCTGGCG
This sequence comes from Pseudotsuga menziesii, assembly GCA_001517045.1. Lineage (NCBI taxonomy): Eukaryota > Viridiplantae > Streptophyta > Pinopsida > Pinales > Pinaceae > Pseudotsuga > Pseudotsuga menziesii. The sequence goes on from LPNX011170605.1 coordinate 314,039, forward strand.
AATGCAGTACCTGACAGAATCATTGGGCAAATCCCAGCTAAACCTCAACACCCTCCTGTGTGAGTGTACGGCCCAGCTGTACGAAGCTAGGTGATCCTACTGCTCGCTCCTCAGTCTTCTCAGCTAAATCCTTTGTCTGACTTTCTCTCCCTGTCTGTATCATGTCCCTATCGGAATACAAGTGTGTGTGTCCTCTCCACCAATTGATCTCTCTTTTATAACTTTAGGTAAAGCGAAAACCTTAATTTCACTTTCACTTTAACTAGTGGTAAAGCAAAAACCATAATTTCACTTTCACTTTAACCAGTGTTTCACTAAAGTTAATTTAGATCACTTTAATTTATTTTCCAAAGTAAACTTAGGAAAAGTAAATTAAATACAACCAGTTTCCTAGTTTAAGTCTTCTGCATGCAAGAAGACCTTCCTTGTTTCTACTAGTTTAACAGGAATGCGTGGTCATCTAAAGTGATCCAAATGAGCATAAAGCATAGCGCATGGTCCATCTCATGGAAGCATAAAACATTTGAGGATCTCTTGTGAAGTGGAACCTAGCGACTAAGTTAGGCATTAAAGTCCCCCAAAAGGATGACATCCCCCAGATTCGGTCTAGACTATATAAACGTACAAGTCTAGGTATGGGTCCCCATTCGAATTCATGTGTAGAGCAAAGTCTGATGAAGTAGAAGGGAAGTAACAAATTGCAATGAAAAAGTTTGAGGGAAGGAGGCACATGCACTAATGCAAACACACATCAATTGAGAAAAAATCATCTAAATCAATCATGGTGACTCTCTCTAAAGAGAATCTCGATAACACGCAACACCTCCAAAACTCTAAGTCCTGTGTTTACAATAGAGTTTTGAACCCCACCAAAACTCTAGGTCCCCTGTTTACACATTGAAAAACAATGATAGCCTAGATAATCTAAAATAGTCCAAATGGGACTTGAGCGGGTCTTAGAAAAAATGAGAATATTTTAGGGACTAAGTGCATCATAAAGTCCCCATTACAAATCCAGTGCCCGATAAATATTTCCAAGACCCTGCTCGTGTGCTATTAGTGGTGTCATTTGGTAGGTTCAAAAAAGGTCTACCCCAAGTGAGGGGAATCTAGACTAACTTCTCTAAGGTCTCAAATCACTCTGCCCATTTCCCTACTTTTGGTGCCTTTGCTACCTATTCCCTAGACATTTTAGGTTCAAGAACCTAGGATCGCATGACATCAACATCTAGGAATATCTTATGGGGAAGAGAGAAGACTCTCCACTTATAGCTCGAAGAGTCTGCAATTTATCTCACAACATCTAAAACCAAAGGAAGAGGGTGTAATCAAAACCAAATCCTGAACTTTCAAGGTTGAGGTCTAGGAGGCTCAAGGTGAGGAGGGAAGCCCATGTACCTTAAAATTAAGTTTTCACCCACTTGAAACACACCCCAATCAGTTTAGCATGTACAACTTCCTCAACCTCTACATGGGGTGGGGCGTTGTCTTTCCCACGAACTACATGCACCCAGAAATTAAGATGGGTTTTGGTTTCCTATTTGAGTAGTGCTATTGGGATCTAATTTCTTCCTATTTGTTTTTGAGATCTTAGATTTTGGCATGAAGGGAGTCACCTAGAGGTTTTAGGGTTTCCTACATTTTTGTTTTGTAGAACAACAACTTGAGAATGAGGTACTTATATATTATTTCCAAGACCCTATTTGTGAGGCGCTTATATATCATTTCCAAGACCCTATTTGTGAGGCGAATCTCTTCCTTTAGTTTTTACTTTGTCAATTTAGTGCTCACTGCTCTCCGAGCTTTATTCAATCCTCTCCAATCACATAAATAAAATTTGAACCTATGTTGTTAAAAGTCTCCATATCTATGTGATGCAAAATATATATCTCATTGGAAATTTTTCATGATAGGATTATCCATTGGATCAAAGACCCTTGAATGTTGTGTTCCTTATGTGAGGATTGGAAAGTAAGAGAAAGAACATAAAGGAGGAGCATCCACAAGGGGCTATGAGTGGAGGAGGAGGAGGTCCAAATCCTGGACTTTGGAGTGTGGGGTTGTTAGCAAAGGGAGGGTGGGGCATATAACGCAAAGGGGAATTGCTAAGAGGGGAGATGAGAAGCAAAGAGAGGGCATCAAGGCAAAGAGTAAGTGTGGGGTGAGGACAAAGGTTGTTGGGGGTGACGAAGAGTAAGTATGGGAGGGTAGGTCGCAAGAACAAAGTGAGATGGTGGAGACTCAAGAGAGTGGATGGGACAGAGGGGCGAGGGAAGGATAGAACACGTGAGAGTTAGAAGAGAGAGGTAAAGGCTGGGATGTTAGCTTTACCTATGTGTAGATCAAACAATGCTCCTTGAATACTAGTGTTAGGGTTTCATCTCTTGGAGATATTGGAGCTAGGGTATTGGGATTAAACCCTACGTTGTACTTGTCGAAGTGGGGAAGAAGAGGAAATGTCTTGCCAAGGAGGCATGCTCGTGTTGATGCTAGCTTGTGAAGTATCTATGGTGGAGCTATGGTTTTCTTGGTTTTCCCTAGCTAGGGTGTTGGGGAGCAAGAGGATTGTACTGACCTTGGGATAAGGCTAAGGTATGTATATGAACTTCATCCTTAAACATATATATAAAGTTTTCAGCTGTCCAAACCTCTATTGCGGATTTTTTAGCCATCAATTTTTTCATGGTTTGGTAATTTCCAAAAGTAAAATGTCTTGTTGATTTGACATGAGTTAAGGCTGAAATTTTAATGTGATTTAACATTAATCTTGAGGAAGATAAAGCAAATTTACTACTATAATTACAGTTGTCTTAAAGTGAATTCCAGATATGTTTTATGCATGATAAGATTGCCCTGGAGGGTTGATTCTAGTTGGCAAATTTTGGTATCTTTCTCTTGGATTTCCTTGTTAATCAGAGATGATATGCATCATGGGGTGAAATATTGTCCACTATTGATGTTGTTTTATTTATATTTCAGAATATCCCAAAGGCTGAAAATTCTCAAGGTTAAAAATTAAAATCCAAGAAACCTCTAGGAAAGAGGTGAAATTTATGAAGTTGCAGTAATTGCAATACTCTAGCAACTCCCTACAAAATCCCCTATGTCAAAGACCCTGCTATCGCCTACAACGTTCCCTATGTTAAAGAAATGTAACTTCAAAAGATATTCTATCGTATTTTTATTGTATTAGTATTATTCCCCCTTCAGGAGATGTCCTTGATATAATTGGGCTTGTAAAAGTCTTGAGGTAAAACCTCCATTGTAGGTCTAGTCAATAGTACCCAGAAGAATATTATATAAATGTTATTTTGAGTCTCCCTAGGTAAGTCAACCTTGTTTTAGAGCAACAGGCTGACCTAGTTAAGTTAAGATGTCACTCACTTGATGAGTATAAATAGGTAAGGTGCCTCCCTCATTTAGACACATCTCTCACACAAGCAAATGCACGGGAGAGAGGAAGTTGCTATCTTGTTCTTGGGGTTGTTCACTGTACTTTCTTGAATTCTATATTGAGTAAGTGTTGTTGGGTCTTCTCCTCCAAGAGGGTTTCCCAGGATAAATTTGTGTTCTTTTTGTTATTGTACTTGTCTTTCTTTCAATGATCCTATTGCTTATGGTACAACCATTAAAACTTTAACATGGTATCAGGACCACCCTGAAAGAAGTCATTGTACAGAAGCTAGGGTTTACTATTCCAAGCACTTCCCTCCACATCAAGTGAAAAAGGAGGACCATCTAACTCGCCCTAGGAGGGCGCATCTTTCTGTTGAAACAGTTTTTAGTTCTGTGGATTTTCAAATTTTGCCCTATCACTACTGCAGGGAAAACTAGGGCATCAAGTATTTGTCAATTCTATCCACAAATTCAGAAAAAGGAGTACACTAATCAACTCGACTTGAGGAGGCACATCTTTCTATCCAATCAGATTTGCAAGTCACCAAGGTTGAAAAACAAGGATTTCTCTGTCAAACCCTAGGTCCACCAAAAGCAGTTTTCCAGAAAAGCTTTCGCATCCAGTTGAAGCACTCTTAATGGTAAGTCCGACTCTATCTATTTCCATTTGAGGTTCTCACTTTTATCAAGATGAACTTTAGAGTTGAGGATAGATTAGAAGGGGCCATAAACTTCAATTCCTCGAAGGATAGATTAGAAGGGGCCATAAGCTTCAATTCCTGGAAGGCTAGATTACTCTACATCATAGAAGAGAATGAGATAGAAGATCACCTCACAATGACTCTATGCAATCTAAAGCAGAAGCAGAGAAGGCCAAGTATAAGAAGGATGAAAGGAAAGCCAAAAGAATATTAATGGATTCAATAAGAGATCACTGAATTCCATAGATTGCTCGGTTAGGGTCCGTCAAGAAGATGTTTGATCACCTGGTAAGATTGTTTGAAAGCAATAATACTAGCAGGAAACTAGCCTTGAGAAATAAGCTTCGAGAAGTTGGTATGTATGATTAAAAGTCAACTAACTCTTATCTTATGAAGGTCTCTGAATTAAGAGACCAACTTGCAGCCATTGATGATCTAGTAGATGATAAAGAACTTGTCACAATAGCTCTTAATGATCTTCCCTCTTCCTGGGAACCATTTATTCAGGGACTATGTGAATGGAAAAAACCACCCAAGTTTGATAAGCTTTGGGCTCTGAGTGCACAAGAAGAAACAAGTCTCAAAAACCTCGGCATGAAGAGGATCAAGCCCTTATTACTCATGCAAAAAGAGAAAAAGGAAGAAGGTTCGAGAAAAGGAACATAGATAGAAGACAAAGTTCAACTACAGATCAAGAGTCAAAGAAGAAGAAGGATATTTCACACATCCAGTGCTTCAAATGTGATAAATTTGGTCACTTTGCAGAAAAGAAATACAGTATGAATTAGATAAACAACAGATGAATATGAAGGGCCAAAGCCCTAGATTTGCAGCAGTTGCAACTGTTGCTCTTGGAAAGTGTGCCCCCAGTGGTACACCCACACGCTGAAAATCTCAACTCAATCATTGCTAATCTCTAGATGTTGTACTCTTAGTACAACCTCAGAAGGATACTTCCTCAGCCCTCCTCTTCTGCTTTGCTCTGCTCCGAAAGAAGATGTGTCCTCAATCTCTGAAAATGACCCCCAACAGTACAATTGTGTTTGTCTTCCTCAAAAACACGTCCCAACTGTTTAACCCTAATGGCCTCTCCTCAGTCACTAATGAAGGACCCTCATCTCTCTGGGCCTCAACCTCCCACACATGCCAATAGTTGCTTGACGTCACCCACACGTGTGACGTCCTGTTGGTGTTGTTGCTCACGTCCTCCTCACCAACTACTCACTCTGTTGCTGCTCTTAAATCTCTGAAGAGTCTCAATGAATCAACTCTGTCACTGTATGGAGGAAAGAAAGATCTGTTCTCTCACTACCCTCAAGAATGAGTCCCCAGTTATCTCAGATGGCTCACCCTCCTTTGGTCAATTGTTGCTCACAGCTGCTCTGATCTCCTGAAACTCACAAAAGATAAATGATTTTTACACCCTCAATGCCTTTTTATAAGTCACTGAGAAATTAGGTCACCAAACCCTAATTTCACTTTTGTGCCAAAAATCATACTGTTGCATTAGAAAATGCATTCATGCACTTTTTCATTTAACTGGCAAAAGTGTCTTAACTCATTGCATGTCTCCACAGCTAGATCCATGAAACTTAGCAGAGTGCATCTCACACTCTACCCTCTTGCATATGTTGATAAGTGCCTCCATGCTAGGAATTCCACATGAAGGACATCCCGAGTTACCACATATCTCAACACTCCCTCTTAACAAGGGATGCCCGACCAGAACTGATGCTCGGATCCAACAAGTCCTCTGCTGCAATAATTGCCATATATGTCATGACTACCTCTGTTGCCCTCTGACCTATAGTAATCTGATCCTCCTCCATACCAGTGCTCTCGGAAGGAGCCTCTCGCTCTCTCTCTCTCAAACCAAATCACTGATCTCGGGTTCAGAATCCCTCTGAGCCTCTACTGCAGCCAACCTCTGAAGCTATCATCAAGTGGATCAACTGACCAGTACCTGACCTCCCCGGCTTGAGATGATTCAGCTCGCTTTTGAGCTAAATCCATCTCAGTCATCTCATACGAACTCAGTCTCTAGCTGGTACTAGTATGAGCATTTGGCTCATCTCTCTGCCATGTGGACTGACTCTCCAAAGGCCCATCCAAACTGGGAGTTTCTAGCTCCAACTCCATCTCAGAGTCTAACGAGGACTCTAACAACTACTCAGCTGCTCCTGAAGTAGGTCTTCCCTGCACCACATACTCTCCACCAATCCTCTGGCCCATCAACACTAGGTCAGCTCGCACTGGATAAGTAAAGATCATCCATCTCTAAAACACCACAGAGAAACCTGCATCATCCAAAGATGATACTTAGAGTATGCTCACTCTTAATCCTGGTATGTAAAGAACTCCAACCACCTCTAAGAGTTCCCCACAATCTAGTAGGAACCTGACCCTTCCTACTACTTGGTTCACATGCTCTGTGCCATCATAATCTTTGAAGGCCTGCTCAAGAGTATCCTAAAGGAATATGAATGCTTCTCGCATTCCAGTCATATGACTGCAGTGCCTGCAATCCACTAGCCATCTCTCATCAACCTATACCTCAGGTCGACTCTTATCATGCCCAATACAAAAGAGGCAAGAGAGAACTCCCTCTCAAACCTTTTGGTGAACTCATCCACCTCTTCTATCACTGCCACCTGCTCATCCCTCTTCTCCTTATTCTTCTTCTTATGAGGGCATTAACCCACATAATGGTTATACTCGTTGCATGCAAAACATCTGACCTTACTCGGGTCTTTCTTCTGCTCACCTCTCTTGAACTTCTCTTTTCCCTTCGCAGCAAGCACATCTTCCTCTTCTAGTGCAGTAGAAGAAGACCCCTTAATGTACCATCTTTGGGTTTCCTCTTGTGTGAAATCTCCCACAACAATCCCACTTGAGGAATTTCTCTCTGGAAACAATGGATTAGACAAATATTGCCCATGATTTAGCCACACCATTCAGTGCTTATTGAACTAACTCTCCATCCTCGACCTTCTCCCCCACAGCTGCCAACTCGTCTCTAACCTGAGTTATACGAGTCAAGTAGGTGGCCATTTCCTCATCCCTGGCCATCCTGATGCTCTTCAATTTCTCACTCAGCGCCATCTTTCTATTTTCATTAGAGCTTTGGTATAGTTTCGTCAGAGCATCCCACATCTCATATACATTATATTTCCCTGTAATGTATGGGATGACATGGTCCTTGATTGCATCAAGGAGAATCCGTTGAGCCTTAATGTTCTTCTTTTCATAAGCGGCCTTTGTCGTAGCATCTGTAGGAATAGCTACGGGACTTGCATCTGTGCTATCCACAATGTCCCATAACTCACTTTCTTTCAGAAACAACACAACCTTGACCTTCCCTGCACTAAAGTTTGAGGCCCCATCCAACCGATCCTCCACACACAAACTGCTAGCCATCTCTCAGGTCAATTTGGATCTGAAACCAACTACCTCAATGAGCAAAAATAAACACGATCTGGCCCTTACACGCCAAGATCTAAGAGATTTGTCTCAGATCTCTCCTCTAGGAATCACACTGATAGATTTGACCTCCACCAACTCAAATCTGACTCCTACACTTCAGATCTAGGTAGAGTTGATCTCTATCCTGCCGATACCAGCTAGATCTATCTCAAATCTAGACTCCAGATCTCTACAGTCACAGATCTGAACCCTACTCTTCAGAACTGGTAGATCTCGTTACCCTCTTCGCAGATCTGACTCTACCACTGAATCCTCACACATATCTGGTATGTTGCTTGCAGATCTGAGTGTGATTTCCCTCTCCTCTAACCTCTAATGAGGCTCTTCTACCATATTATTTTTTCTCAGAGGTCTTGACTCGCTCTGAGAAGGTCAGATATTCAACACGGTCACAATATTCACTAATCCCAGATGAACTACACTTCTATCTAAATTTGAATTTGTAGCACATGAACATCCATACAACTCATAAACCAACAATCACACAAATGACTCAAAATTTATCCTGGAAACCCAACTTAGGAAAACGAGCTACAGAGGGGATTTCTTCTCTCTCTCAAGCCCAGAGAAAATATAATATAGAAAAGAAGTACAGTATGAGTTAAATAAACAACAAATGAGCCTGAACAGCCAAGGCCCTAATCTACAGCAACTGCAACTACTGCTCTTGGAAAGTGCGCCCCCAGTAATACACCCACATGCTGGAAATCTCAACTCAATCAAAGTTGCGTCTCTCTTCCTCAAAAACACGTCCCAATTGTTCTGCACAAAGCGTGACTCCGATTGAACCCTGATGGCCTCTCCTCAATCACTAACTAAGGACCCTCAGCGCTCTGGACCCTCTCAGCCTCCTACACGTGCCAACAGTTGCTTAACGTCACCCACATATGTGACATCCTGTTGGTGGTGATGCTCACATCCTCCTCACCAGTTACTCGCTCTGCTGCTACTCTTCAATCTCTGAAGGTTCTCAGTGAATCAACTATCACTGTATAGAGGAAAGAACTCTTCAATCTTTGAAGATCTGTTCTCTCGCTGTCCTCAGGAATGCACCCCCAGCTATCTCAGATGGTTTGCCCTCCTTTGGTCAACTATTGCTCACACTTCTCTGATCTCCTAGTACTCAAAAAAGATAAATGATTTTTGCACCCTTAATGCCTTTTTATAAGTCACTAAGAAATTAGATCACCAAACCCTAACTAGGGTTCCAAAACCCTAATTTCACTTTTATGCCAAAAATCATATAGCTGCATTAAAAAATGCATGCATGCACTTTTGTGTGTAACTAGCAAAAGTGTCTTAACTCATTGAATGTCTCTGCTACTAGATCCATGACACTTAGCAGAGTACATCTCACACTCTACCCTCTTGCCTATGCTGATAAGTGCCTCCATGCTAGGCGGTCCACATGGAGGACATCCTGAGTTACGCCATAACTCAACAAAATTGTCCGCAAAAAAAGAGAGCATAAATCAGCAGCTTATGTCGATGAGGAACCTCCACCAAAAAGGTCATCATTAGAAGATTACGAAGAATATGTACTTTGACCATTCTATTGTATATGGGCCATTATCCTTGGTACATGACCCCAAAAGACTTGATAAAACTATTATTCATTTTTCTTTTGTATCCGAGTCAGAGGGAGGCCACCACAAGGAAGCAAGATCCAAAGGGGGGCAACCCTACAAAAACATACAAGATAAGTGTCTAAGTTTTATTTGAGTTATTAGAATGTTTAGATGATATTATTCATGCAGGTGTGATTTATGGTAGTATACATTAAAATTATCAATATAATACTAAATTACTAATCATATATTTGAATTTAACCTGCAAGAAAGATCATGTGATGAAGACTCACAAAGCAAGATTGAAGAAGAATTCAACCTTTGCTACAAGGTTGAAGACAAGCAGTCCAATTATCCTACAATTTACATAATTGTATTGTTTCTCAATGAAGACGAGAAACATATTGCAGAAGATGTTCCACTTGCAGAAAATTGTCATAGGACTTGACATCAAGATGACCTCCGTGACAGAGGGAGCAATATGTTCTAGGAGTTGAAAGACATTCTTCGAGAGTGCCATGATGTCTTGCCCAGGGGTGAGTGATATCCCAGTTGTAGAAAATTGTCAAATGGACTTAACATCAAGATGGGCCCCGTGACAGAAGGAGCAATGTGTTCTAGGAGTTGAAGAGGGATGATGCACATCAGGCAGACATTCCCCGAGAGTTCCATGATGACTTGGCCAAGGGTGAATGGCCCATGGACATAACCATGTCGACTTGGTTCTTGTCTAATAAGTGTTTCCAAGCTGGGACTGACACTTTTCATGCCCTGTGACGAGGTACAGTGATCTCCTCTTGTGACAAGATGATGAGATTAGCCTTTACTTACAAGATGGGACACCCTACGATGGGGTGGTAAGATCCTCTCATCTTGCGACGGGATGGTAAGACTCTAGGACAACCTGCGACAAGATAGAGAGAGCTCCCAAGATGCAAGAAGGGCAGTGTCAAGGTGGAGAAAGATCCTCTCATCCTCTGACGGGATGATGAGTTTAGTTCTTACTTGCGAGCAAGATGGGACACCCTGCGACGGGGTGATTCTCTAAGACATCCTATGGCGGGATAGAGAGAGCTTGCCAAATGCAAGATGAATAGTATATCTTTCAGCTACCATCCTGCGAGGATGGATAGTCCCTAAGGGCTCACTTATCAACAAAGTAAGAAAGATTGGTTGTGCAATCATGACCTATGAAGCGGAGAAAAGAATTGGATGATGATTATGATACATATTGATAATGATGATGATGCTCCTAATGATGATGATGTTCCAGCAGTCACATGATGATGTTGAAGATGATGCTTTTGATGATGATGATGTTTTATCAGTCATATGTTGATGAAGATGATTATGATGATGTTCCATGCTCCATGCTGATGATGATGATGATGATGTTCCATGCTGATGCAGATGATGATGTTCTATGTTGATGTTGATGATGATGTTCCAGATATATGATGTTGTTCTAAAACTTCCTATGATATAAAGATTCACCAGTCAGTTGCACAATTGTTGTTGTTGTAGTTATGTTGTAGAATACCTTCCTTGTTAAGGAGTGTTAAAGAAATGTAACTTCGGAAGATATTCTATTGTATTTTTAGTATTCCTCCATCAGGAAATGTCCTTGATGTAATTGGTCGCGTAAAAGTCTTGAAGTAAAACCTCCATTGTAAGTCGGGTCAATAGTACCCACAAGAATATTATATAAATGCTTTTTTGAGTCTCCCTAGGTAAGTCGGCCCTGTTTTAGAGCAGCAGGCCTACCTAGTTAAGTTAAGATGTCACTCACTTAATGAGTATAAATAGGTAAGGTGCCTCCCTCATTTAGACACATCTCTCACACAAGCAAGTGTGCAAGAGAGAGAGTGAAGAGTTTCGCTGGAGAGAGAAAGTTGCTAGTCTTGTTCTCGGGGTTGTTCACTGTAATTGGTTGAATTCTATATTGAGGAAGTTTCATTGGGTTTTCTCCCCCAAGAGGGTTTCCCAAGATAAATCTTTGTATTCTTTTGTTACTGTACTTGTCTTTCTTTCAGTGATCCTATTGCTTATGGTACAACCATTAAAACCTTTACATCCTAGAATTCCGGGGGGTTGCTTTCACACATCCTCTGGATGTGATTCTCTGCTCCCACATACCAAGACTTGGAAGCTTGGTAGAACATTGCTTTTACCATTCATTCCCCACTTTCCAGTGGCATTGTTGGGTCCCTTTGGGTGGGTGTGGGGGGCGAGGAGCGAGGAAGATGATTTGTACAGTGCCCCCAATCACCAAGACCATCTGGATATCTCAAGCCATGGGGAGAATCCGATGGCTAATAAGCATGACGCTATGTTCGCACTCTGATCTTTACAGTTAAAAATCAAAATCGAATTTGGATACCATCTAAAATTGCAGCAAATCTAACCCCTGATTATCTATTCAGCATTTGTTAGTCCAATGCATAAGGCTGAATAGTTTAACATGATAATGGGACTCAATATTCCATTAATTGATTAATCAGCTTATTTGGATGGTAGATGATGCCACAGGATAAATATCAACAGCATACCTGGCAGAGAAAATGCCTGCCCCTTCAACTGATGCCTGAGTAGAACTCGCCTAACATCTGCATCAGGTAATGGAACATATATTCTCTTAACCTGTTTCAAGATTGAAACCTCGTCAGGCACACCATATAAAATTGAATATTTTTTACTGCACTACCATACAATGTGTATGAAATTTCATTGTCACTTCATGCATTAACACGAAAAGATGTAATCTAATTATAAATAGAAAATTTATGGAAATCTAAAGACTCGGGAAAAAGTAACTGAGTAAAAGACAATATAAGAAGTGTTAAAAGATACGTCTTAGAATATAAAATATTCAAAAAACACACTAAGCCTCAAGAAGATCAACCTCTGTGCATGGTACCCTGAAGCGCATACATTATTAGATGATCAAAGCAAGTATTAGGAATGTAGGTCAGAAAAAAAGTTGAATCATACAATTATAAACATTTAGTATAGGGATTCAGTATATGTATTTTCACTATTTTTCTAATCCCTAACAAAACAACCTAGTCGTATCCTTTAAAGAAACACAACTGATAAAATGGTGACCTTAAATTTGGGCCATCAAATAAAGAATTGGTTGAACTGACATTTTCAGTAATTTTCTGTAACTATTTCAAAATTGTTGGATACCAAGGCACTACAATATATGAGAAAATTATAAATATATACAGGAAAACTCTTCATAACCCTAAACAACAAAAAAGGGGCAGCCTACCTCAATTTTAATAAAAATTAAATTTGGAAGACAATCTAAAGCAAGAAATAATTCTAGTGCTACACTGCACGGATACAAGTATTGGAATGGCTATGACATTTGCAGAATATCAGGACATGATATGGCTAGGATATGGCAAAAACCTACATATTTCCACACATATATATAGCTCAATGAGCTAGCCAAATCAGTTCAACCAGACTGTTTCAAGGGGGAGTTTGTCATGATCTCTCCAATTCAAGTCCACCTAAGGTTTGAGTCTCTTTAAATCCTGCTGGGTTACCAGCCACTATTGTGCCTCCCTGCTGAGATCCATCTAGATATTATGGGGAAGAGTGATATATCGGTCAAATGTGTTAGCTTTAAAGTTTACTCATTGTTCCCAATGTTGCTACGTATTAGGTTAGTTCTTTGTCAATCAATGCCTAGCTCAAAGCCCCCTGGGTTAGGTATACAAGTCTACATCGATGGATTTACTAGGGATGCCATCCACCCATGTAGTAGAGCATCTTTGAATTTCCTAGTGAGGTTTTCCTTCGAAAGGAAGAAAATATATCTAGCCCAAGGGGTTAGCTCAATTGGCTGTCGCCAATGTTGTTAGGCATTTGGCAAGTGCCCAGTTTGAACCCCCATAGGTGAGGTGGGTAACTACTTGAAAAGGCAAAGAACACTATTTTATGGCAGGGAGTAGTCATGTATGGAGTGAGTCTTGATAAAGGTGCCATGTGTCAATAAGGACCACCTCAAGCCTAACACAAAGTAAAGGAAACCCTAAAGAGAGAAGCACTCCACTCAAGGGAGGCTTCTACAAGTTTTAATGATATTTTATCTAGAGTTCTTCAAATAATATTTATGAAGAGTTCTAGCTATTCTTAAGAATATTATAATGGAAAGTAGTTGGAATAGAACTCTATAAAAGGAAATCTCATTTCATTTGCAAAGGGCAATTAACATAGCTGAGGATGACTAATATACTTGGTCCATTGCTGCTGAAAGGTTTATAACCTAAGTTGCACGAAACGTGGAAACAGAGACGAGTTTCCGAAACGGGGACGCGTTGGAAACGTGACCCCCCAAAATTTAGGAAACGGGGAAACGCGATATATATATATATATATATATTATAATTATTTACAGATTAAATTCAACATCACATTTAACATTTTTAGTCATAATTTCATAAGTGATTCCATAATGCAAGTACTAAGTAGTAATATCCAAAAACAACACACTGATTTTACCCATAAACGATTCCATAATTCAAGTGGAAATAGCCAAAAAACAACCTTCAAAATGAAGTTAAGCCGCTAATACATATATATCCAGATTCCAAAATCAGCCTTTATATATGAGGCTACAAGTACAATACTGCATCAACATGAACAATGAAAATATAAAGAAAACATGAGCTGAAGCCCGAAGACTAATAGTCATCATGCTCGGGCTCATCTTCATCCTCCACCAATCTGCAAAACAAAATGGCACCACCGTGACCACACTGTCAATATTCAGCAACCCAACCAGCTGCCAACACCGTGTCCACTTCTTGAGCCTCCACCGTGACCTTTGCACCACCACCATGAGCTGGAACTGGAGGCGTGGGCTGCCAAAGACCTGTGAGGATGAGCCGTCCTGCCCAAGATAATGTATACAATAAAGTCAAAGATCTGTGATGATGAACCGTAAGCCTTGAGCTATGCCAATGCACCGTTAGTTATGCCAATGGACCGTGAGCTTCCAATGAGCGTTGGGGATAAGCCGTGATGGCAAAAAGGAGGCATGAGTGTTATTTTATAACAAACCCAAGGCATAAAGAACATTCTGTATCCGATAGTGTGGAGGATGACCCCTCCATAGGATCACCATTATCAAAAGTGACCAGTTGTAGCACTAGATCATTAAGATCCATGTTGGCTAATGCCAACACAGTACTGTTGTCCAAACCCATATCATCAGGAAAGATATCCTACATCTTTGTCTTTCCCTTCCCCACTCCTCACTCTTCCCGTAAATAAGAAGAAGGTTGGAGTGCACATACACCATCGACTCATCCCTAGACTGCTCAAGCCTACTCTTCTTCAAATTGTACAAGTTCCCATATGTGCTCCAATTCCTCTCATAACAAGAGGATGAAGTAAATTGAGAGATGAACCTCAAGGCTATCTTCTTTAGAAAAAGGCATGCTCCCCCATGAGTTGCCCACCAAACATAGGGTTTATTAACCCCTTGTCTCTAAGCACCTCATAGCCTCCAAATCTCCTAGTGGCAGTGGAAAACTCTGCAAAGCCCTCCTCCACCTCCTCAAGCATGTCTCTATCCTAAAGTGGCCATCTAAATGTTTCCTTCGTCCCCTGTGAAAACTCTCCATCCATGTGAGGAGGGACTCTGCGTGAGGGCCCTGACCCACCATTGAGCCAGTTATGACTGTAGTACTTGGGGTTAAATGAGTGGGCCAAGCAATGCAAAGGTGTGCAATTCTTATCCCACTTCGAGATAAGAATATCATGTATGATGGACCATAAGTTCTTTGTCGATGTCTCATACTCGGCACGCTCATTCTCCATAACAATGGTCCTCATGGACTCAATCATGGAATCCCACCCATCATTAACATCTGCTAGGATGGGTTGGTCTGTGTTTGCAAAACCGTAACAAAGAAATGATCGGGTCCATCATCTTAATGGTAAGATCTACCCCCTCCCACCAACCATCATCTAGCACTGTGTCCTTTACCTTTTTGAAGCAATCTGATCCACTTTTCTCCAAAAGGACCAAAAATCTGAAATAACGAAGGACCCAAGAACAGTTTTGACCTCCCTCAACCTCTTGAGCATGATGAATGAGGAAGCAAACCGAGTATCTGCAACCTTCAACAATGAAAGATGTGTGTACTATTTGTAGATTGTGTTGATGAAATTGTCATTGATGCCAACATGGACAAGGTTCTTGCACTCTCAAGATTGGACCTTGATGCCACGACCTTGCTGAAGATGTTGAAGACCTTGCTGATGGCACTGAAGACCCTGCCAATGATGATGAAAGCCTTGGTGATGATGCTAAAGCCCTTGTGGACGATGGAGAAGCCCTTCATAGGTTGAAGAAACATTAATGACCCATAGCTGATTGCAGATGCTTAATTAACTATCAAAGTTGGTTGAGAATTATGGCTTCCGTCTTCAATTACCAGGCCTCAAAGTGACCAGATTAAACTGCAGATACAAATCTAAGACTGTAGCCTCTTATGCATGTGTCTTGTTCTTCAAGGGCATTCAGAAATGTGGTATACAGTGGAATCAAAGTGTTGGAATCGCTCTTAGAAGTTAGGCACACTCTTCATTTGACTGGAATATATTTCTGTTGGAGTTAACATTGGCTGTCAATAGTGATTTTGATGCTGATGCCTGAAGAAGTCCTGAAATGACCCTTTCTGAGTTCAATTTCCTGACTGGGTGTTCTAGTAAGATAGTCCAGATCCTCATCAATAGGCTTCAACGTGGAATGATTCTTCTAGACAGAGCTTCTAAGGCAGAAAAGAATTAAGGGACAGCTGAACAAAGGCATAATTGGTGACTTTTGTTGCCATACTTGCTTCATGAACAAGTCCCTAAATAACCCCCCATGGATGATGCAAAATAATCCAAAATACAAAGTGCAAAGTTGGCTCCACAAGGAAAATTAAAAATACAAATATGTCAAGTCGGCTCAGTGAAATAAAATATTTTTTTATGTCGGCCCAGAACATTTTTTTTTTAAATTGTTAATTGTGAAGTCGGCCCAGAAATAAATTATTAAATTTAATACAAGTCGGCTCCCCAAATTAAGGTGAAGATTTAGTATAAATACCATCACAAATCTTCATTTTTTGTGTGGAACTTTCGGTGGAGCTCTGAGGAATTTCGAAGGTAGCAGAGAAGCAGAATTTTGACAGTCATTTTTTTTGGTTCTTAGCAGCAGCAGTATACTAAGTTTTCGTGGGTGCTGGCCCTAACTTGTTCAGTGAAATTTTTGGTGGAGCTTTGAAGGTTTTAAGGCAGCAAAACAAGTCTTACAGTCTTGTCTTCTTTGATGTTTGGGCATGAACAATTCGCTGAGCTAGGTGGCAGCAGATTCAACAGTCATAATTTTTGGGGGTTCTATCATACAAACAGTTCGATATTTTGAAGAGATGACAGTCCATTATTAGGGCTTTTCTCAGCCCATAAACAGTCCTCATTTTACACCAGCAGCACATTGTGGTTTTACACAGACAGTACTTTTAGAACATCTACACAAGTCTGAGTTACTGCTTCAATATACACAGTCTTTTCTCCCGATTTGGAGCAGCTGAGGAGACAGTATTATCCTTGACTTGTTTTGGGGTTTATCACCAGCTGTATACAGTCTGAACCCTAATCGTAGATGAACAGTGATGAAGGTTCAGTAGTGGTGCATGAACTATCCACCGTCTTGTTTGAAGAAAGTATGATTATCTAGCATGTTTCTTTTTAGTATACATTCAGAAATTATTGTCTGTATAACGAGAAGACAGTATCTGAAGACATTAAGGCATTAATCAGTGAACAAAACGCGTGACCAAGGAGTGACATGAACATGGCTGTGAATACACAGTGTTGTATGTATGCATTTAGCTGATAGACTAAGTTGAAGTTTCCCAAGCTCTGAAATTGACCAGCAGCAGAGGGTTTTCACAGTCACGAGTTTGTCTTTGCAAGTGGAATGGCACTTCCACAGTGACCTTGTTAGCATACAGTAAGATGATGTTTACACAGTAAAACGTTCAGCAATGCTCAGTGATAACTTATATGATCAGAGGTATACAATGATGTGCTAGAGAAGTTTACATTGTTGTATGATAATGAAGAGGAGAAGTGATCCTATGAAGGCATCCGAGTTTGTTTGCAGCAGTAGCTAAAGGTGATTAAGGTCTGATTTGTCAAATGGTTGAGATCTTTGAAAAGGTATATCAAATTATATATCAGTGGTGAAGTTACAGTCTTTAATTTGGACACAGTAATGTGAGAAAGTGCCCTTCAAACACCGCTCTCAGACAAAGCCCTACAGTGATCAAGAAGAGGTAGACACATGTCAAGTTCTACCCTTGATGACGAAAGCAGCAGAGGAAGGTATCCAAAGATCATGTATTCAACTTTATTAAGCAGGCTTTATCCACAATCCAAGTGGATATGTTTTGCAGACAGAGTTTTGAATGCCCTAAATGAGGTAGCAGTTACATAAGTTTGACAGGCACAAGTTATAACATATATACTTTTACCTTATGATGATATACATTCTTACAGTGAGGTGTGAGCAGGTGTGAACAGTAAAGAAGTGATGATATTTATCTTATGATGAATACATTACACAATTGTGCAATGATTAAAATGAAGGTATGTATGCTCTGAAATTGTGTACTCAGAAAGCTTATACAGGGTGATGCTTGATGAACAGTTTTAAAGTAATATGCAAAAATATCTGTGATGTGCAAGAATGATGTAGCAGTGGTTTATGTGAAGTGATGTAAAATGGTTTATGCTGAGTGGTATGTACAGAAATGAGTGAACAATATTGACTGCATAGTGATGATACAACTCCTATGCCTTGTCATGTCATACACTATGATGTAAACTATAATGCAAACCACATGGTGATGCATATCCTATGTTGGCATGTCCAGGAGACTAATGTTTGACAGACTTTGTTGATAAAGCTATCAACTTGATGATGAACTGTGACAATGATGAGATGAGTTGATCTTGTTGAGGATGTACACTCTATGTTACAGACCTTGGTAATGATCAGACCTTGATGATGACATGTTTAGATCCTAATGTTATGACAAGAAGTGCTGACCAAAGGTTGTTTAGCAGCAGTATTGATAAAGAGCAGAGATTGATGATCAGCAATAGGAGCCGTATGTTGACTTGACTGTGAGCAGCATTTATGATGAGCAGTATGAGTTGTGTTGACCAGCAGAAGAAGTTCTGATCAGAGGATAATTTGCAGCAGTAGATGGCCAGCAGTAGTGTTGATGAGCAGCAGTGAGCAAATGAACAAGATGACTGACGAGCAGTGTTACAGCAGAGATTATATGATGAGCAGAGAGGTTGAGCAGCGTTGATGATGAGCAGATGAGCATGAGCTGAGACAGTTGACAGCAGTTTAAAGAGACAAGTGATTAATGAGTTGATGTAACAGTAAGCTTTAATTGTAAAGGCAAGCTTGTCTTGTTTTTGAGGTTAGGATACCTCAAACCCTTCATAGCAGGGTCTAAGAAAACCAGGCAGGGTCCTGGATGCAGAGTAGGTGCTCTTCATATCAGTAGGTGCTGATTTTACCTAACGGTTGTAGCCGAACCAAAACTAATACAAAAAGATTACAAAATTATATGGTGTTGTGTTCTTTTGTGTTATGGTTCTTGATGATTTAAATGCTATGATATGTGAATGATGAAGTTTATGAAATGATCATGAGAATAATGGAATAATGAATTGGTAGTTAAGTGTAACAGGTCAAGAAAAATTGTAATATTGCTTTACACTGATTCACCCCCCCCTCTCAGTGTCTAACAGATTGTGAGGGCAATGGTGTGGTTTTGTAGAAAGTTAGAAATATGGCGTGCATCCTCAATAAGTTTGCCAATCCATGTCACATCTGAAGCAATAGATTTTAGTGCTAAATTCAAAGAATGGACAATCCAAGGTGTCCAAAATACCTGTAAGAACAATAAAAGTGAAGTATAAATGAGTCTAGACTCTACAAGACTATAACTAACAACTCAAATGAAAATCTATGAAAACCTAAATACCTGTGGATATTTAGCTTTCACAATCATGCCAACAGCCTTGCAAACAGGTGCATTGTCTATGATGATTTGTACACAAGACTCAACACCTACATCTTCAATGACTTTGATGAACAACTCACCCATATACGGTGCATCCTTGTATTTCCCAAGATAATCCACCGCTTTCAAGAACACTGGTCCATTTAGGGAAGACACCATGAAATTGATGAGTGGATGGCATGTTGTATCCGTCGATTCCGTCCATCCATCGAAAACAATACTGACGCCGACTGAGGGCCATTCCGATTTAATTGGCTCAAGAATTTTATCCACCTCCTTCGTTGCCTTAACCAGCAATGTGGTTCTAAGCTTCTCTGAACCAGGAGGCACATAACCAGTTGGAGCTCGTTCAATTAGACTTCGACACATCTATATGAATAATGGTGACCGTGCAACATTGAATGAAATGAAGTTGAGGTAGAAAAAGAATGCAATGCTAAGGTCCGCCTCTTCTTGTGCCTCTTGTTGAAAAATCTTGTCCAATGGACCACTTGTAGTTGGCCTCTTTGTCTTTCTTGTTGGATAATTATCAACCTCACTCCCATATCGGCTAGGTGGAGGCCTAGTGCTAGAGGGTTTCCTCAAGAATGAAAAGAGGATCCTCATTCTATTGTGTTTTGCTTGTTGCTGCCACCTTCCCTTGGCCAACATGATCCTCTTTCTCCATCTCCCTCCTTTGGGTGTTACTCACTGCTTTGCATGAAGAAATCCCAAAAGGAAGGGCCAACAAATGCCCCTTAAACCGGTAATATGTGCTCTTGAACTCATTCTTGCAGAAATTGCAACTCCAACACACATTGCCTCCCCCGCCAAGCTTTGCTCTAGGCCCTTCTTTCCTTGTCACATTATTCCACAAAGGGTATTTACTCTCTTGGGCTTGTTGTCTTGCTAAAACAGGGTTAAACTAACCATGAGCTCCACTAGAAGTAGTTGGAGCACTAGAAGGAGTAGAAGAGGATATGCTTGGAGGAGGAAGAGGAGGAGAGCCTCTAGATGGGGCATTTCTCCCTTTCCTTTCCCCTTTAGCTGCTCCCCTAGCTAATTGAGACATTCTTCTTCTTGCTTGATGGTTAGCTTGACTCCTCTCAACAAATTCCTCCCTCAAATGCACTTAGAAACCCTTGCAAATGCTTCAAATCTCCTTTCACATACAAAAAACACACCCTTAGCTCTCACTTCACTCGCAAATGTAAAAAAGAATGAGCAAAATCAGTTTTTAAAGTGGCCATGGGCCTTCTTTTCCCAGAAATCGTGTCTTGTTTTTCGGACAAGAAAAAAATCGTGTCTGACATGAACTGGGACCATGTTCGTGTCTGACACATCCCCACGGGACATGCAGCACTAAATCGACATGCCCGGTTACTTATCTGCCCTATCTTGTGGCGAACCATTTTTGCTTATTATAGTGCGCTGGTCTTTGCTGGAAAAGAGGTAAAAGTGTGGTTGTAAAATCCTCCCCTATTCTTTTGTATCGGATCTAAATTTTGATGTACCAAGGGACTGTTCATTCAATAGAAGGTTGTTCCTAGTACCTACTGCACAGATTTTACATTCCATGCATTATATGGCTGCAAGTAGTTGGAAGATGACTTACTGTGTCTCTTGTCAACATTTCACTTGGCCGTTATTTATATATCAGATTTTGCCATGACTGATAATGCTAGCTGTTACGTAGTTCATCACATCTTCACATGCTTGTAAGTTCCATTTGTTTCCCTAACTCCACAACCCAAGACTAGGCACTAATCTTACTAGAATCCACCATCTTAACATCCAAAAACACCAAAATAAACTGTTTCACTGATCTGATTTTTGTAACAGTATTGTAAAGGTTGATTAGTGATCCTATTAGGGATTCCCCCCTTCGCTGGAAAAGCACCAACCTAAAGAGAGCATATTCACCAAGGTGACAATGGGTGAAGTCCTTAGTTTGTCCTAGATTTGCATTCTGCTCTTAGAATTGGATTAATCATTCAACTGCAGGTTTAGAAGGGAACAAATTGGCACCATTGCTGGGCAGAAAGCCCTTTTCCTGAAAATTTATAGACCAAAGAAAAAACAGAATTCTCATATGATGACTCCATTGGAAGTAAGTTCAAGAAGGAGAAAACCTACAAGAAGTTCCTCAGAAAATCATGTTCCACCACTAGTGAAATTGGAGAGGTATTATAGAAGAAGGCGGTGCAACAACTCAGCCCAGATATCACAGGGTCTTAAGTACTCAAGCATTTGATTTTATTGAAGATATAAGATACTTGTTTCTTGACAGTCCAAGGCAATCTACTATAGCAAGAACCATGACTACATCTTGGTTAACTGATCTTTATAAGCCACTGTATATTACTGTTGCTTTTGGAGCTCCTCATGATCTACCAGATAAGGTCATGAAACATCTTCTCATGTTTTGAAGAAATTAGGCAATCACAATAGAGGCTCATTTGAAGGCATTCACTCGAGAACTCACTATTATAAAGGCTCAACATGTCGATGTTGTTTTGATGGTATTTTCCATATCATTACAAGATGGTGCACTTGATTGGTTTCTGAATTTAGATGATGATACCAATACCATGTGCAATGAATGTTAAAAAGATTTCCTTGAGCAATGGGAAAAAAAGAAGGATAACAGAGTTTTACTGGCCACTCTGAATGAAATCAAATGAAGAGAAAATGAAACAACTGATAATTCAATCTAAGATTTGGTAAGATTGTTCAGAAGTAGACATAACTCTTTTAGTGCTACTCCGAGAGTATGTGTTGAGGTGGACCTGAAGCAAAAGTTACTTTCCTTTATTTCAATTTGCACTATAGATGGAAGCAGGCAAAAGAAAGTTTCATTACCTGAACCCTCCCAAATGCTTGTTTGCATGCCAGGCTTCAGGATCATTTGATTCATGATTGTCTTCAATGTCGACCTAGGCCAGGGGAGGGTAATGGTGAGGATGAGTTTCCCTTTGCTCTAGGATTAGGAATGGGTTGCACTTATTGGCTTCAAAGCTTGGGGTTGGTAGTGGGGTTTCCGCTGGGTCAAGTGCCAGTGGAGGATGTTGTGCTAGAGAAAGTGATGGTGGGTCTGGCAGTGGAATCGATGGTGGCAACATAGTTGTTCCAAGATCTGGTAGGGGTTCAGGTACAGGGACTTGTTCAGGGTCTGGCTCTGGTGCTGGCCTAGGAAGTGCAGGAGCTCCAAGTGGGGCTATAAAGCACATATTTATTCACTTCACACAATCAATATTACCAAAACACCTAGATTATTCGATAAGCCATTAATAGGACAAATATATATTGATAATTGGACAGATAAAAAGATGTTTTAATAGAATTAGTGTCGGTACTTTATACCCTAAGTGGTAAGGGGGGTGACTTTTCAAGTCACCTCTTGAGTAATTAATTAATTACCCTAATTAACCTACTTAGTATTAAGTGTTAATGTTTATAACATTTATATTTGTTACATTGCCTTCCCTTTATGGGAAGCTTTGTCCTCAAAGCTTGTATCGACAACAATGTCTGAATTCCCTTGAACTGTCTTCTCGGGATCCTTTCCTTTTTGTAATTGCGACACTTGATGAAATGAGACGATACGAGTTACGGATTCCCAAGGAGAATTGTCGCATCATATCTATTGTGGTCCATCCCATATCTACTTTTATCGGAGCTCTGAGATCATTTTGTGGAACGGGTCATTTCAATTGTTGCTTAGCATGCTGGTATTTTCACCTGTCAACATAATTCTTCTGTGAGTGCTTGTTTTGATCTTGTCGTTGGTCAAAATGCCGATTATAATTAGGATGTCTGTAAGGTGTGTGTTGTTTGTTTTTCTTTCTTTTGGACTACGGCAAGGACTGTCTTCTCTTCCTCGATTTGATTTTTGGATGCATTTTCCTAGATTTGGGCTTCTTGGTTCTCCAGTAGATTGTTATGATTCTGAATCTTTACGATTCTTTCATCTTGCAACTTTTTTTTAATTTCTAATTTCTTGATTTGATTCTCTAGTTGTTGATTACGATTATTTAGACACTAGTTTTCTTCTTGCTTTTCCAGTATTCTTCCTTCGAGGTCTTCACCTGAGTGTTCCTTCTTGCTACTATTTTTCAATTTTTTGATCTTTGTAATCAGTGTTTTTTTATGATTTCGTAGTCGAGAAATCTCTTCGGTATTGCTTGATAACACCTTGTTGACTTTTGTCAGTTCTAACTTATGTGTCTTCTTACTGTCGTCATACTGTTGCTGGAGTTTTTCTTTTTGCTGTTGATGATGACGTAACTCTGTTTTTTTATTTTCTAACTTTTCGTGTACTTGCGCCAATTTGTCTTCCTTGTCCATGACGACTTTGTTAGACAAATAATTTCCTCTTTGAAGTCGATACTGTTTCCATACGAACATTCTTCGACTTTGTTTAGTTTTTTTATTTGGTTTTCAAGTTGTTGAATGATACCTTCCAGATGTGAAATTTTCTCGTCCTTATCTGATAAATTTTTTGTGAGTTTTTCTCTACTATCTTCCAATGATCGAATTCGTAATTATGAGGTAGTAATCTGTTCTTTTGAAAATCATTGCTTTGTTTCTGATTATCTAACTGGAATTGTAGAATACTATTCCGAACACACGTTTTTAGCTGGGCCGAAACTGGTCGTAACTGTGATTGCAATTGTGAGTGACCTGGATCCATAATTTTTTTAATATCTTCCAAGACTTGAGCTCTTTTAATATCTTCTTTGATTCTTTTTCCTTTTTGTATAAAGTAATAATTGTAAATAGCACAATTATTAAATAATTATTATTAAGTAATTATTATTATTATTGTTAATTACTATTATTATTAAAAATTTAATAATAATAACAAATATAATTATTACAAATTATTATTTAAAAATAATAATATAGTATATATATATATATATATATATATATTTTTTTTTTTTTTTTGTGAATTGGGTGGAAAGGTTTTTTGAAAAAATATATAACAATAATAAACTTTATTATTACTAATAGTATTATTGATATATATTTTTTATGAACGAGGTGGAAATTAGGGTTTAAAACCTAGAATTGAAAAAACACTTATTAAAACAAAACCGTGGATGGAGAAACCACTTGTAGTTTTACTCTTTTTTTTTTCTTTTTTTTTTTACCTTCCTTTTTTTAATGGCAATCTTCTTTCTTCTTCTCTCTTTTTTTTTACTTCCTTTTTATTTTTTCTTGAGTTTCTTTTCTTTTTTTACTTGGTCAAAGACCATAAATTTAGGGACTCCCTAGGATTATGATTAAAAATCACGATATGGCCAAAGGCCTGGATCACAAACTAGCTCTGATACCAAATGAAGCGAATATTTATTCACTTCACACAATCAATATTACCAGAACACCTGGAATATTCGATAAGCCATTAATAGGACAAATATATATTGATAATTGGATAGATAAAAAGATGTTTTACAAGAATTAGTGCCGGGTATTTTATACCCTAAGTGGTAAGGAGGGTGACTTTTCAAGTCACCTCTTGAGTAATTAATTAATTACCCTAATTAACCTACTTAGTATTAAATGTTAATATTTATAACATTTATATTTGTTACAGGCTAACCTCAGAAGGACTGGTGGTCATGAGATTCCGGTTCCAGCTCCTAGTTCTTCACTGGTGAGCAGCCTAGTATCCCTTGGTCAAGAGGCCCAGTCCACTTCATTGGCTTCAAGAAACAGCATTTAAGAATATAATAATTGTTTTAAAAGGTGGAAGAAACTAATACTCCAAAATTAAAATAGTTATGAAAATGACTGACAGTCTCTGGTATTTGAGAAAGGATGAAATGAGGTAATGATGTATTACAGGAAATGACCAAAGAAGAAATTAAGGTCAGATACTTCTGAAACAGAAGCTCAAGCAGTACAAAGGTAAAAAAAGAAATTAAGATGAGAAGATATGATGAACCAAAATGTATAAAATTACTTCAAATCTTTTATTGGAGCATGGCACAACAAATCCATAATTATACTTCAGAATGTTTAGTCTACTAAAAAATAATTAGGCTGTGTCTCAAGGACAAGATGGATCTGGGTAGCACAGGATTAAATGTTCAGAAAGGTTTCTAAAATATATATTAACACTTGGACAAGGTATGAACATGCCAATACTAAATGACTCAAAAAGTGAGAAAACCTACCAGCCTCCGAAGAACAGCATCATCTAGTTCCTGTGGCCTATTGGTTGCACCTGCATTGCAGTTGTCACATAATAACAATAATCAATGACTTGAAAATCACTTTCTTGATTGAAAGATCATGATGACATGGCACTTCTCAAAATAAGAACATACTTATTTTTCAGAACATACAAGCAAGACAAAAACACAGGAGAGCTCACCCATGATAATGACACGATCATCTGGATTTGACATTACCCCGTCAAACTGAATAAGAAACTCTGACTTCAGCCTTCTGCTAGCTTCATGCTCAGTAGCTGATCTTGCTGACATTATACTGTCTATCTATACTGACAAAAGAAAGATGATGAGCTTTCTCAATTTTAAGCTATAAACCCTTTAGTATAATGTAATAGTTACCATGGAGTCATGGACAACAAAATAGTTTCAACTCAATGCACTATTTTCAAAAAAAATGCAATTCCATGTACCTTCCAATCCAACTAAAAAATATCTACTTGAATGACCCCAGGAAGCCAGAACACTATTATCAATACAATATGCCAAGCTTTGAGAAGAAAGCATTACATGGCACAAACTGACAACACATTTTGTTATGGTTCTGATAAAGGTCCCAAAATTTAGTTGTAAGCAGCTTAAACATACACATGATTTGCTCAACCAAAAAATCTTTGATGCAGAAAGCAAACTGAAAAGTTCATTCAAAAAATGATTTAAGAATCAAACAGAAACACAAATGTCATCCTAACAACTAGATAGAGAGTTTCAAGAAAAATGAAAATCCTTCAATCTACAGCTTACTCTCAAAACTGCTAGCCTTACTGTCAAAATGCATTCAGTATTTCTCTGTGATGCCGAACATTCTTTATCAATGTAATGCAAAGCATTAGAACAGTATGCATACCACTTCTAAGTTTTCCACTTGAAGACTCATTTAAAGGGCATTCATGTTGCTTGTGATGTTTCTTATATTGATATTTTGATTTTCATTAAAAAATTTGGACAACATAGACAGTTTTAGGCCAACAGAAGGATCTCAATGTATAGGCCACCCATAGAGTGTTTTCAGAGCTCAGAAGCTTCCAAAGCTACCTTAGGTAAGGCACTGATCCTGAACTCTGCTCAGGCAGGTTGGTCCTGACTGAAAGGTCTTCCCTAAAGCAGTTCTTCTCAGGTAAGGACCTAGTCTTACCTTCTAGCTCAGGTAAAAGTAGGACCTTCTAGCTAGCATAGACCTCCTTTAAGACTGGGGTGCTTGGATGGTCAGAAGTTGACTTGTCTAGCAGTTAATGGTAATCACCATTGTTACGGCTTGATTTAGCACTTAAGTGAAAAGTCCTAACTCACTAATGCTATCAACGGCAACTTCGTAAGAAGCACCACTGTCATCACAGTGCTAATTTCCCACCATTAGGCCAGCTCTCAAAGGCCAAAGGAAACTTCCCTATAAGATCGGATGTGGTTTACAGAGAGCAAAGGGAAATGTGATTAACTTGATTAGGATGTGTGAGTCAATATTATTCAGTTACTTTCTCAATTTAAGCATTCAACCATTAAATTTCACAATGATTAATAGATCAAATACTTAAAAGATAGCTCATTTGTACAAAACAAAATAAACCATGGTCATTAGCAGCACTTAGTGAAATATAGTAGTGGATCATAAAACTTATACAGCAATAAACCAAATGTTCCATTATTATGACATAAGATAAAGCATTCACCAAGATTTCCAGTTGTAGAGAAACTTGTTACTATTAGTTTGTCAATTAGCTCAAGGTAGTTAAATTGATATTTGCTCACTAAACCATGACACAATAAAATAACAAAAACATCAAGAGCATGTGCATAAAAGATGACTGAAAATAGATCTTTGTATAAATGACAATTTCTAGATCTTACTTAGCAATGATTATACGAAAGATACTGTTAAAAACTTAACCATAAACCAAGACAAAATCCAGATTTGAATGTTCCATGTTTAGTCAATGTTACAGAGAGTACATGTAGTATCAAATCAGCACTTACTAAACATCAGAAACTAGTTTAACTTGATGTTCATGAATTATTAAATATGATAGAGAACCCAAAAAATTTCCAACACTTCAAAAATGCACTTAAGATTAAATGTGTTTGAGATGTTAGAGCAATATGTTTAACCTATAAATAATTTCCAGAATTGAAGTGTCGTTGTCCTAGAATATTTTCAGCCCAAAACCAACAAGAAACACTCAAAATTTTCAGATTTTCTATCCAAAAATTTGTTGCAAAAAAATTTTAACCCAAAAATTTAAATTTATGTGCTAGATATGGCCCTAAAATTATTTCTAGAATTATGATATTTGTTCTTATAATGTCCAAAAATAAAATAAAAAATCAACAATTTCAACCATAAAAACTAATGGAAAATAGCAAAAATGTAAGAAACTAGTGCACAAAAATTTCCAGCAATCAACTCTAACATAAAACCCTCAAAAGAGATATGCAATGATGTATATTTTGGGCTAATCTTTTTAGAAATGAGATGTAGAAAATAAAGTCAAGAATATAAAACTAAGCTAATTTAACCCAAAGAAAATATCTTAAACTAACCTCAAATTCCATAAAATATCTTCTTGAGATTTTTGGGGTTAGATTACCCTAGAAACCACCCTAAACTATTCTAGAAAGCAAGTAATTTTTTGGGGGGGAAATAAAGTCTACCATAAATCTACTATAGAAAAGCAAGAAAAAATTGAGAAATTTTATTCTTTTTTGGTTGAAGAATTAGGAAAGAGACTAGTGTTGGACACACCAGGTACACTAAGAGGGGGGATGAATCAGTGTACACAGCTTTTATTACTTTTTCAATTTTAACAATCAACAGCTTATTCAATATTATCCATTATCACTAAGTCACTTGACACAAGGACACGGGGATTCGAGTGTCCGACACGGACACAGTGACGCCCGTAATCAGGACACGTAGGACACGTTATATATATATTTTAAATTATATATATTAAAAATATAGACATATAGATCCAATTTTTTACAAATATTCAATAGAAATCAAAATCAACACACATTTAACATTAGTAATTAGTATTACACATTTACAAATCCTTCAAATCTTCTTCACATGCAAAAAAAACACTTCTTAGAGCTCTCTCCACAATTCCAAATGACAAAAAATAAGTCAAAATTTAGTTTTAAAGTGGTCTCAAGCATCCCTTCTGCAAAAAACGTGTACTGATTTTAGGACACATCGAGACAGGCGCGGGACATGCTAGAGAGACGTGTCCGACACGCTCTATCAACGTGTCCATGTCGGACACGCAAACACAGGACACGCTACCCTATATGGACGTGTCTAGTATCACGGCATTATCATTATATCATCATCAGCATTATTGTCATCATCATATCATCATCACATAAGAAGCATAGCATGATACACAGTACCAGATTTTACGTGGAAACCCAAGTCCTAGGGGAAAAACCATGGAAGCTTTATAATAGTAGTTTTCTAGCAACAACTAGAACGAGGCAACAACCCCCTTATTACAATGACTTCAATTCTCCAGCTACAATTGAAAGGAGGCTACAGCCCCCTGATTTACAGGCTACAACCTAAAGGAAGCTCCAACTCCCTAGTTCTCCGGCTACAACCGGAAGGAGGTTACAACCCCCTTTCCTTGCCACCCTGATATGAAGATATAAATTGTTGAACCACAACTGCACTAATCCTGCGTACCTGCTAATCAACACCTGTACTACACTGCACAATCTGTGCCACACTGCACAACCATTGCCACTACTAACCAATGTTTATCATCTGAGCACTACTCATCAATTGACCAGTGTTCACTGCACCACAACTATACCACACTGCTCATCAACCTATACAATCAACATGTCCAATCAAGCTATACCAATCAAATATGTTGCTCACATCAACTGACTCGATCAATCTGAGTCTCCACACCAAACTCAGTCCACCTGGGTCAAACCAACTGCTCATACAACTCAGCCAATCTGAGTCAAACCAACTGCACATAAGGCAACTTGTGCCAATCTTGCTCAACCGAACCAACCTGTACCAAGTTTCTTGTGTACCTTTTTGAAGATCACAAGATGAAGAAATAATAGACAAACCAAAAGAAACTCTAGATCATGTCATCACATAGTCCTCGTAACAAGCTTTCCAACGAGCCAAGAATTTTGTAATTCTGATTCCGTATGAGAAAGTTATGCCAATTTTAGTGAAGATGACCAAACATTTCTCCTCCACAAAGTTTCACACTTTTCTCCAAGAGTTGCGAAATACCAGAGAGAGACTTGATTGATGAACAAATGAAATTTTGATATTCTATTTATATAGGTCATGGAGGAAAGTTAGTACCTCAAACTGGGTCGACATGCAATTCAAAATTACAAATAATTAAATTCTCTTTTGTTTGGTCGGCTGACCAAAAAAGGTGGGGTACACCTACCTCAAAAATTCATCTCTCTTCAACCGTAAGGAGTTGGAAGATGCTCCACGTATCAGCGAAAATGGCTTGATGAGGACTATCTCCCTATGATGGGTTTATTTGCAAATTCTTGGTCTAATACCCTTAAATTCTTCAATTTGTTCAAGACTTCAAAGATTCCACACATAAAGGTGCCAAAGACCATGTTACCTTATGCATAAGTTCCAAGGTCAAAGGCTTCAATGGACATCATCAAAGGCATGAGGGATTCGATGGTCTTCACATGAACAACGAGGAGGGTTCCACCATATACTCATCATATCAAGGTTATCAAGGACCCCAACACTACCAATCAAGTGGGAACAGAGACTTTTTCAAGAATATCATCATCATATTCAAGGTCTCCATATCATTAAAAACATATCCAATGGTTACACTATATATCTTCACCATAAGAGTACCAACACCCCAAAAGAGGGGTACAAAGACCTCACCACTAGTTTGCAACACCTTATGGGCTTCTTATGCATGGTCACAAGGCTACGACATGCCAATGACCATGTAGCGTCCAAGGGCCATCAAACCACCATATGTGTGGGTTCAAGACCCAAACTTCCAAGGACACCAAGGACCCCGTAAGAATGGATTCCAACATACTACCATAAGTGTGGGTTTCAAGACCCAAGTCTCCACATGCAAGAGGATCAAGATCTAAGCTTGTGGACTCAAGGACCCCACAATAACTCAACAACCTCAAGACCATCCAATGCAAGCAATGGGCTCCAACATCAACACATCAAGGGACTTACACACATGAGCCACATCATCCATCCAACAACCAATCAAGAGACCAAAACAAGTTCAAGCATAGCAAGCAACACAAAGACCAATAACCAAAGATCAACCAGGAGCAAGGAACTCAACAATGGACTCAAATGGGACCATGATACAACTTAGGGGCACTTGACCAAGTCAATGGGTAACCGGGGCTTTTTCCATTGTTTCAAGGCCTCCAAGGGATTCTAGATTGGGCTTGGACAAGGTTAAATGGGCTCCTCTGACACAAACAACCACAAACTGAACACTAACCCTCAGAGGATCCAAGGACTCAACAGTTGGCATCAATGACCAGACATCGTTGGCATCAATGACAACTTAATCAACAACTAGTGCCTTCAAACCCTTGGGCTATGGAGTCTTGGGATCAAATCCTCTAAGCAACCTTGTATGTAAATGCTTTGTTGAAAACCCTGTAAGACACAAAATTTCACATCCCAAGCTATTGAAACTTCATGCAAATCTTCACCAAGGAAAAACGGTTACTATGACACAAACACTCAATTTATGCCCTAACATGTACCCTAGTTTCTGCCACCCAATCTGCAGCCCTTACAAAGGTAGTGAATCCACGAACCAGCAAGAAAACTAAACCACAAAATGATAAAATCATTCCATTGGGGCAATCTTACTCTTTCAACAAACTAGGAACATAAACCTTACAATGATAAAAACAGCATGTTACCTCAATAAGAAGATCATCAA
The DNA here is from genome assembly GCA_001517045.1 of Pseudotsuga menziesii. Classification (NCBI taxonomy): domain Eukaryota; kingdom Viridiplantae; phylum Streptophyta; class Pinopsida; order Pinales; family Pinaceae; genus Pseudotsuga; species Pseudotsuga menziesii. Next base: position 345,465 of record LPNX011170605.1, read on the forward strand.
GTTATGCCAACCATATAAAAACACCAAGAGAAAACCTTTAGATACAATGTGGTAGTATTTCTCTCCAATGCTCAACAACAATGAGAATAAGAGATGAGCTCTCCTCCATAGGAGAAAAGCTCAACCTTCCCTACAATAAAACCAACATAGATCCATCTTAAACCCCAATCTATTAAGCACCGAGAAGGCTCCAATTTCTTGAGGTGTGAATTTTTTTATCTTAAATTTTTTACACATCAAGAAAAAATTTACTCAAGAAATTGGATCTCTCTCAGTGCTTAATAAATTCAGGTCTAAGATGGATCTATGTTGGTTTTGATTTTTTTAAATTGTGAGCCTACATGAATTTGTTTAATTACTTTTTTATTTTTTATAAATTATGAGCCGACAGTAACGTGACAAATGTGACAAACATGCCAATATCTCTCCCATACTGGATTGTAAGCACCTTGGTACTCTTGGTGCAATAATAACAAAGTGTCCAAAACCCTGGATCTATCCAAGGGACTCTCCAAAATAGATAAAATCATGCTTAATCCTCAACAAACCCTCAAGAAGAGAGGAGCCCCCGTCAAAACATTGTCAAATGGTGATTAATGGTACAAGAGATGGCCTAAGGAGGGCACTCCATCACAAATGATCCAAAAAGGCACACGCGACAAAATTACAATGAGGCACTTTAAATGACAGTTCTGGATTTTCCAACTTTATCAATATTTATCAGATTTTGCTATTATAACCACTTTACGAAAATCCTGTGACCATTCTACACCCAGCAATTACATACTTTATCTGATAACTCAAAGAAAATAATTTTACCCATTTAGGTCTAACATTAGTGTCACTCTTAAAAGTTAAAACCCTTTTACATGTGTTAGTCCTAAGCCAACATGCATAGCTTAGCTTACCTGAGTCATGTGAGGGTGCATGATGTGAAGTATGTACATAGGAGAGGAAGGCGGTCTTTGTGAAATAATCATCCTTGTAACATGAGGGTGTTGGTCTATTCTTAACTTTTAAGAGTAAGGATTTTTTAATGTTTCTTCCACATGTGTACCTAAGGAAGTGTTGTCATGGGCTATCCATACTGTGATCCCTTTTATTTTCAGTTTTTTCTTTGATATTTCATTTACTTGTATTTCACTTAGCCTTTAATTGGCTTGGTCCCTTTTCCTTTAGATATGGCTTAGACAACCTGGGACAAGGGAACCTGGCTTTTGCAAAGGGGAGTATCTCGCATGATATGTTCCATTTGCGTTTTTGCATTTAATTTATCAACAAATCCCTTAATTAGAGAGTACATGACCCTTTTAGCTTTATTTGAGGGATTCATACATTAGAATAGTAATGAAACCATGTACTATTACTAAAGGATAGATCATTCACAAAGGGGGAATATGAAGGGGGTGGGTGAATTAGGTAGCAAGATGAAAAATGGCTAGGCAAATCATGATGAGATGGGTGAAAATCACTTGAATTAGTTCACCAAGGTACAAATCAACCTCGTACTAACACACTTATTAAATTAAAAAAATAACACTAAGGTTAGACTAAGTGACAAGCAACATTTTAAGTATATGAGTCATCATAAAGCATTCATGTAACATCTCCTGCTAATATACCATGATACCGTCATATCATAAAACATGCCAAGAGTAGACGAAGGTTAGAAAATATCACATCACTAGAGGATCAAGCACTGTCTTTGATTAGGCACATCAAAGTCTCTGGACCATCTGACAAGGCTGAAGGACCTCTAACCAATGATCAATGGAGGGCTCACAGATCTCACATTTCAAAATCTCTGATCAAAGTCACCTCTACTAAAAAAGGGGTAACAACCACCATTCAAGCCTTACAAATGGTTATGCAATTTGGCGAAAAACAAAGATTGTTAAGCATGTGTTTGTGAATACAAAGTTGCAAGAGTATTCTAGAAATAGGTTTCCATTCAATATGGCCTTCTCTTTGTCATCCCTCTTCAATGGATAGGGATCAGTTTTGCAAATGGATAGATAATTAGGCAGTCTAGCATAGGTTCATGAACACCATAAGTTGGAAAAGGATACACCCCGCAACCTTTAATGGGAATGCTATGCCCATTCATTTGAGCAAGATTACAGCTTGGTCATTTGAGCAAGATTACAGCTTGGCCTAGTGATGAATACTTCTTGATGTATCCTTTATTTTCAGTAGTAGGATATCAAAAAATGTTTCCCCCAAAGAAAACAAGGAACAACACTTATTGCCTTACTACAAGCTGTGAAAATCTCTCTCAATTAAGATCATGCATAAAACTCCTCATACCACAATTATCATAAAATCCTATTACCCCTATAAGAACATTTTTTATTTGCAATCACTTCTCATCATAGTAACAGGAATCGCGAGTTGACTCGCGATTATTCCGAGTTTGACTCAGATCGGCAGCTAAACGAGTCGATTCAACTCGTCCCAAGTCAAACTCGGGCTTCCCGATTTTACGTGATTGAACCGAAATAAACCGCCGATTTAAACTCGGCTTGACGAGTTGGAGACGCAATTTACCCTTCTCGTGAATTGAAGTTGCCTTTAAACACCATTTGAAAGCCACGTTGTCGTTGTTTCAAACTTTTGGGCGACGTGAGCACTCCTGCACAAGGCAACGACGAAGGCTGGACGAATTGTCATTGTTTCAATTTTTACACTTTACTCAACACTCAACAGCAGGTCAGGCATGAAAGATTCAAGGACACGGACAGAGGAGGGAGTTTAGAAGAGAGAATCAAACAAACTCGACAAAGGAGTCATGAGTCACGACCAAGGGCATAAAAACCAATTTTACTCAACCGCCGAGACTAGGGTATAAAAAAACAATTTTAGTTTTATGAGAGTTGATATATTTTGGACATATATTGATATCTTGCAATATATGGATATGGCTATTTTGAATATTTATGAAAAATGTTTTTTTACCTCGAAATATAGGTATATATTTAATTTTTTGTATTTGTCGATTTTTTCCCGATCCGATTAAAACTCTCCGCTCTTTTGCCTTACTAATTTATTGCAGATTCCAAGTCTGGTCGGTATGCTTCCCATTAGTGGCTTTGGTCTTCATGGAATTACACTACCTCATAAGTAGCTCATAACTTGGCATAAAATCCCAATTTAGAAAGATGACGTGGAATCATATTGCCCAAACTATTTGTGTGCTTCTGCATATTGGTAACATGAACACAATAAACTTGAATTGTTCACTCTTAGCACTATGCTTGTATTAAAATGGCATGGACACAATAAACTTGAATTGTTCACTCTTAGCACTATGCTTGTATTACAATGGCCATTCCTATATATTTCAAGGAGGAAGTGCAACCTTGAAATACACATCCATATATATTGTTGGCAAATCCTATTGGAAGAAGAAATTATAATTGTATCCTCGTGAAACCAAAAAGGAGTCAATCATAAGATAGGATAAGACCATTTTAATAATGTCCAGAAATGAGCAACTAATAGGTCAATGGGACTAGAGATAACACTTTGTTAAAGAACAGAACAAACAATGAAACACAAGAACTGGCAGAAAAGGCTTAAGCCATTCTCTACAATATATTCATCCCAACAATATCAATATATAATACCAAGCCCAGTGGGTTAGCTCAAGTGGTTGAGAGTTGTGAATTACAAGCAAGAGATTACAAGATCAAGTCCTCAGGTTGCTTCTTCTGTGAATATTGTGGGCCTCACTCAATGCCCCCATCAAGTTAGGTATCCTAAAATTGCAACTGAATAGTTTACCCCAGGTACCATCCTTGAAATAATGGAAAAGTGCCTGAAGGGTTTCTCATGATATGCATTTACTCGAGAAAATCAATATGAAGTACATGGATGTAACCACCTCTACATCTAGATCACATTAACAACTCATCAAGAGATAAGGATTGTTAAAGTTAGTGCAGCTATGAGACCCATTCTCGGGGAGGATGGTACCCTAGTCAATTAACTATGGCAGAGTAAGACCCTAGAAGGTTATGGCAGGGTAAGACCCTAGAAGGTACCCTAGGGCCCCCAGTAGTCTCCTGGGGTTTTTCGTCTGGGACTAAGCAGGTTGATGCCATGGCAAAGCCCTTAGCATGTGGTTAGGGCCCCTATATGCCTCTAGGGCATTCTGGTCTAGGACCAGAGACACGATGTCCAAGTAGAACCTGCAGGTAGAGGAAGAGACATATTCTGGTCTGGGACAAGGGACACGATGTCCAAGTAGGTCCTGCAGGTAGTTGATCAACTTTCAGTCTCTGACTGAAGCTCAGCTTAGTACAGAGGACCATTCTCCGGGAGAACGGAGGACCATGTCAAGGTCCAGGAGTTGGTAAACATGATTCAGTCTGGAACTGAAGCTCAGCTTAGTACTTAGAGCCATTTTCTGGGAGAATGGAGGCACCTGGTCAGTCACCAGGAATTTGATTCAATTTGGGACTGAACTCATCCTAGAGATAAGAGCCATTCTTTAAAAATGGACGATGATTTCCTCTCTCCTAATCGTTACTGCTAGGTTGCTTCTCAAGGAACTGGCCACCCCTTGATGATGTCCCTAGCACCTAACCCTTGTTACCACCTAAGTTGTACTTAGTGGTTTTTTATCAAGTGAGCCTGGTGAACCGGACAAGGTTAACTTGTTCGAACTTCAAAAGACCTTTGGAAGTACTTCTGGGAAGTGCTTGTTGTATCATATCACATGTTCATACCCCATGGGGGAATTGTAATAAATGTTCTAGCATGATATTGTCTGTAAAAGACTCGATCTCTTAGACTTCATTTGTCAATCCGATTAGCCCAGGGTGTTTTTTCCCTTAGTTATTATTGGTTGCTGAACAAACGACTGATAATTTCTGAGTTTTTCACTCCATGCCTCCAAAGTTGGGGTGGTCGGCTTGGCATTTAGGCCTATTGAAGTTACTAGAGTCTATGTGTCAATGTATGAACATGCTAGACATCATTTTTGAGTCATATGAACATGTCTAAGTCCCGCTAAGTGTTTTTCAATTTTTCAATTTTTTAGTTTTTTCAGTGTTTTTTATTAAAATTTAATTTTTCCAAAACTTAGGCTATTTTTTAATAGTTTAATTGGAAAAATTGATTTTGTAATAAAAGTGGGCCAAATAATCGGGTTCAGTCATGTAGGTGCTCATTTTCAAGCTAAGAGCACCATGTAAACCCATGGACCCACTATTTCCTAGTTTTGAGTGATTTTCCATCACTCAGGTCAGAAAGCCCCAAAAATCAATTATTGATTATTTTAATTAATAAATTGATGAATAATGGAGCAAATCCAAAATCATAGATCAGTGGATTCTCAGCCGATTTGATTGAAATCAGTCAGATCTGAAGCAGATTGACTGGATCTGACAAATCCTTGACTGAGGGAGGTGATCAAATCAGATCTAAAGTTGATCTTCAGCATCCTTCATGGGGAATTTCGCCCTCCCTCTCTCCTCAACACGTTTTGGCTCATCTAGATGAGTTTTGGTGGATGCTTCAGTCAACAGGTTGAGGTGTCAGTCAAATCAGCTCTCCGATTGACAATTGCACTCAGTGAGACTCAGATCTGGCTCAGTTAGACACAGATCAGGCATTGATGGACTCTCCATCAACGTATTTGGTCTATCTCCTTGGGATTTGCGCCCCCCTTGGGCTAGATCTCCTAGTTTTTGTATATATCCAGGCACAGCCTCCTCTTCCAAGTTAGTTAAAATTGGGATTGAGGTGCTGCTGCTATTGTACTGTTGTTATTCTTCATTTGAAATAAAGAAAAGCTTTGGAGGCAATATGGTGTGGTTCCATTACATGTGTGGATGATTATTGCCATTGTTTTACTAAGGTAACCTGTATCTGTGATCATTTTTTGCTAATTTCTTGTAAATCCATTGTTAAGATTGATAATAAGCTTATTATGATCTTGATAGGAAAGCTGCTTTTCAATAAGTTTATTGACTATCTCTTTCCTTCGATGCATGTTTAGAGATCTTGATTTAGCATGTCCTATAAGTTTATATGCATGTTATCTTGAATCTTTGTGTATGTACTAATCGGATCTCACACGTTTCTTGGCAAGTTCTTTGATTTCAGCTGAGTTGAAGGTTCCCACTTTGGGGAGGGATGTTGATCTAGTTTGTTTCTTCATTCTCTTCAAAACCTTCCAAAAGGCATAGTCCCTAGACATTCCACCTGAAAGCTCCACTGTGGATCTTCAAGGAAACCAGCATTTCTTTCCTCCTCTTCCTCCCTCAAAATCAACGCTTCACCCAGTTACTTTGTTCAGTTCATAGCTTTGATTTCATTTGGATCTGTTTCATCAAAGTAAAATATACATAGATCTGATATTTCATAGCTCACAGTCTAGATCTTGAACTCAAAAAAGTTTCATAAGCATTCTAGATCTAGCTTTAGGGAAATCGTCTTTTTGCATGAAATTTAAAGAAAACTTGTAGATCACATGCATTAGATTTCCTTTCGCTGTTATAAAATTTAATATTCTGCAATATCAGTGCATTTTTGTTGGCTGCACAAACAACAAGCCAAGATCCCAAGGAAAGCTTGCTTTCCTTGGTTCCTTTTCTGCCTGTTTAGCTAGTTTTAACTTCATTTTTTGTGAGATAAGGTAGGCTGATCCAAATATACTCTTAAAGTGCTTTTGGGCATTTGTTATTCTAACATGCTCGTTGTCTTTTAGCAGGTCTGACAGAAAAGAAAGGAAGCTGCTGTCTGAAGTGGCCTCAGGAGCGCTCAAATCCCCCCAGGGGTCTCCCTTTTCACTAAAAACTCAAAATTTTTCCAAAGTTGTAAAATCTTGGTTTCAGCCTGTATAAGGACCAAGAATTTTATGATAATTTCAGTTCGTTGATTCTGTAACCAATAATAAATAAAATCATTTTTGGAATAGGCTCTTTCGAGCCCATTCCCCATCCCCCCTGGGGGGATTTGCGTCGATGTCCGTTTCGTCGCTTTCTGCTTATTTATATTTTTAAATTAGTATTGATCTAATCTGCAGGGTAGGATAATTTATTTCACTATTAATTCCATATTCCATATTGTACATTTCAAAGTAATCATAATACTTACCCCACGATTTCCCGATTGACCCGAAAGGGGAAAGAGATTCGTGGTAGGATTAATTAAGAAACTAGAATTGTGTATATGTTTGTTTTTTTCTATTATTTGTTTATCAGCAACTATAAAATTAACCCCTCCTCGATTCCCCGATTGAGATCCACTTGGATCGAAAGAGGTTCTTGGAGGGTTTTCTTTTAAACAAGAACACCCAGTTTAAAACTTATTAAAATTTACAAGACTCCAGTGTGTATGCTCTGCACTTGGCTGCGGTTCGTCCGATCAATCAAGTTGGATCAAAAGCACTTGGGTGACTAGTATAATTAGGACTCACTCTCCCCAACTGACAAACCATCAGGTGAAAATCCAACACCTCGATCAAACCTTTACGGTGGCAAAATACCCAAAGGAAGCGGGAACTTCTGAAAAGTGACCTCAGGGTGCCGATCTCTATCACACCCTAACGGGTGCGTTACAAACAATAGCCCCAGAGACTCCATTTCAGCCCACATATTCCTTGCGGGTAGCCGTGAAGGTTTAGTTTTGGA
>LPNX011170605.1:354557-496476 GCA_001517045.1 Pseudotsuga menziesii
GATGATTTTGTTGATGGCATATCTAAAGAAGAGAGCATGGACAATGTGGCCTTGGGAAACTTTGATATGAAAAAGGAGCATGCAGTTTATCCACATGATCAATCTGAGACATATATCGATATCAATAATGAAGACAAAGAGAACTCGATATCGAAACCTAATATCAGCAATGGGGAATCCATCACATTTAACATAGATGATGGTGACGACTATTGGGATTTTTGTGGATATCTTATTAAGAATCCTATCTATGCTATATCCAGCAAGGGGAGTGTCTGTTTAGAGATTTGTGGAAGTCCAATCTACTATACTTCCATACAGGGAGGCATGAGTCTAGAGACCTTGGAAAATCATTGTATGAAAAAGCAGCATTCAAAACTCTTATATGATCATTCAGAGTCATATCATGTAGAGTCGCACAAGGGTACCAGTAACGAAGACATGGAGAAGCAGTTTTGTGAAAAGACAGATGTGATAAAGTTATTAGAATATCAATCTCAACTATCATCTTCACATATAGAGTTTCCTCATGACTTGGAGCTGCTTGGGGCTTATACAATGAATTATCATCCGGTAAGCCTTGATGATCAGTATGATGGTGTAGTCAATCTGCCTCATCATTCCAATTTGTACATCAACCCTATCCAGTCATGGATAGAAGCAGCCTACGCAAGCACTTACCAGTTTGGGAGGAAGTTTGACGACATTATTCATGCCTATGATTTCCCATCCATCCTGCCCCTTCTGGATCATCATGCAGGTTTGCATTTTCTAAATAAAGTATCCTTACTTTGGCTGGTAACCAAAGACAAGGAAAAAAAATTTATGTTAATAAAATTCTTAAGTGGTTACATTGGACTTCTGATTACACTTAACCCTTTTTATATCATGCTTAGAGTAGGAAAATAAGCTCCTTGAAAGAGAGCATTTACTTTACGCATTTCTACTTAGCTATAATAAAACTTTGCTTCTTTTAGTTAGTTACATTTATTTTGTTTAAATAAATCAGCTTAATGGTTCATTTGGTTTTTTATAAAACTTGTGCTGCTAAGGTTTTTCTTGTCAAGTTGAGATGTTTTTACAGGGTATATAAACCATAGATTCTGGTGTTCTCGTATCCTCTCCTTGTCTTAAAGACTACCTCTCCTTGTCTTAAAGACTAGATCGAGCACACGTCCCACAGTTGGAGCCAGAATGTTACCACCTAAGTTGTACTTAGTGGTTTTTTATCAAGTGAGCCTGGTGAACCGGACAGGGTTAACTTGTTCGAACTTCAAAAGACCTTTGGAAGTACTTCTGGGAAGTGCTTGTTGTATCATATCACATGTTCATACCCCATGGGGGAATTGTAATAAATGTTCTAGCATGATAGTGTCTGTAAAAGACTCGGTCTCTTAGACTTCATTTGTCAATCCGATCAGCCCAGGGTGTTTTTTCCCTTTGTTATTATTGGTTGCTGAACAAACGACTAATAATTTCTGAGTTTTTCACTCCCTGCCTCCAAAGTTGGGGTGGTCAGCTTGGCATTTAGGCCTATTGAGGTTATTAGAGTCTATGTGTCAATGTATGAACATGCTAGACATCATTTTTAAGTAATATGAACATGTCTAAGTTCCCCTAGGTGTTTTTCAATTTTTCAATTTTTTAGTTTTTTCAGTGTTTTTTATTAAAATTTAATTTTTCCAAAACTTAAGCTATTTTTTAATAGTTTAATTGGAAAAATTGATTTTGTAAAAAAAGTGGGCCAAATAATCGGTTTCAGTCATGAAGGTGCTCATTTTCAAGCTAAGAGCACCATGTAAACCCATGGACCCACTATTTCCTAGTTTTGAGTGATTTTCCATCACTCAGGTCAGAAAGCCCCAAAAATCAATTATTGATTATTTTAATTAATAAATTGATGAATAATGGAGCAAATCCAAAATCATAGATCAGTGGATTCTCAGCCGATTTGATTGAAATCAGTCAAATCTGAAGCAGATTGACTGGATCTGACAAATCCTTGACTGAAGGAGGTGATCAAATCAGAACCAGAGTTGATCTTCAGCATCCTTCATGGGGAATTTCGCCCTCCCTCTCTCCTCAACACGTTTTGGCTCATCTAGATGAGATTTGGAGGATGCTTCAGTCAACAAGTTGAGGTGTCAGTCAGATCAGCTCTCCGATTGACAATTGCACTCAGTGAGACTCAGATCTGGCTCAGTTAGACACAGATCAGGCATTGATGGACTCTCCATCAGCGTATTTGGTCTATCTCCTTGGGATTTGCGCCCCCTGGGCTGGATCTCCTGGTTTTTGTATATATCCAGGCACAGCCTCCTCTTCCAAGTTAGTTAGAATTGGGATTGAGGTGCTGCTGCTATTGTACTATTGTTATTCTTCATTTGAAATAAAGAAAAGACTTGGAGGCAATACGGTGTGGTTCCATTACATGTGTGGATGATTATTTCCATTGTTTTACTGAGGTAACCTGTATCTGTAGTCATTTTTTGCTAATTTCTTGTAGATCCATTGTTAAGATTGATAATAAGCTTATTATGATCTTGATAGGAAAGCTGTTTTTCAATAAGTTTATTGACTATCTCTTTCCTTCGATGCATGTTTAGAGATCTTGATTTAGCATGTCCTATAAGTTTATATGCATGTTATCTTGAATCTTTGTGTATGTACTAATCGGATCTCACAAGTTTCTTGGCAAGTTCTTTGATTTCAGCTGAGTTGCAGGTTCCCACTTTGGAGAGGGATGCTGATCTAGTTTGTTTCTTCATTCTCTTCAAAACCTTCCAAAAGGCATAGTCCCTAGACATTCCACCTGAAAGCTCCACTATGGATCTTCAAGGAAACCAGCATTTCTTTCCTCCTCTTCCTCCCTCAAAATCAACACTTTACCCGGTTACTTTGTTCAGTTCATAGCTTTGATTTCATTTGGATCTGTTTCATCAAAGTAAAATATACATAGATCTGATATTTCATAGCTCACAGTCTAGATCTTGCACTCAAAAAAGTTTCATAAGCATTCTAGATCTAGCTTTAGGGAAATCGTCTTTTTGCATGAAATTTAAAGAAAACTTGTAGATCACATGCATTAGATTTCCTTTCGCTGTTATAAAATTTAATATTCTGCAATATCAGTGCATTTTTGTTGGCTGCACAAACAGCAAGCCAAGATCCCAAGTTCCTTTTCTGCCTGTTTAGCTAGTTTTAACTTCATTTTTTGTGAGATAAGGTAAGTTGATCCAAAGGTACTCTTAAAGTGCTTTTGGGCATTTGTTATTCTAACATGCTCGCTGTCTTTTAGCAAGTCTGACAGAAAAGAAAGGAAGTTGTTGTCCGAAGTGGCCTCAAGAGCGCTCAAATCCCCCCAGGGGTCTCCCTTTTCACTAAAAACTCAAAATATTTCCAAAGTTGTAAAATCTTGGTTTCAGCCTGTATAGGGACCAAAAAGTTTCTGATAATTTCAGTTTGTTGATTCTGTAACCAATAATAAATAAAATCATTTTTGGAATAGGCTCTTTCGAGCCTATTCCCCATCCCCCCTGGGGGGATTTGCGTCGGTGTCCGTTTCGTCGTTTTCTGCTTATTTATATTTTTAAACTAGTATTGATCTAATCTACAGGGTAGGATAATTTATTTCACTATTAATTCCATATTCCATATTGTACATTTCAAAGTAATCATAATACTTACCCCACGATTTCCCGATTGACCCGAAAGGGGAAAGAGACTCGTGGTAGGATTAATTAAGAAACTAGAATTGTGTATCTGTTTGCTTTTTTCTATTATTTGTTTATCAGCAGCTATAAAATTAACCCCTCCTCGATTCCCCGATTGAGATCCACTTGGATCGAAAGAGGTTCTTGGAGGGTTTTCTTTTAAACAAGAACACCCAGTTTAAAACTTATTAAAATTTACAAGACTCCAGTGTGTATGCTCTGCACTTGGCTGCGGTTCGTCCGATCAGTCAAGTTGTATCAAAAGCACTTGGGTGACTAGTATAATTAGGACTCACTCTCCCCAACTGATAAACCATCAGGTGAAAATCCAACACCTCGATCAAACCTTTACGGTGGCAAAATACCCAAAGAAAGCGGGAACTTCTGAAAAGTGACCTCGGGGTGCCGATCTCTGTCACACCCTAACGGGTGCGTTACAAACAATAGCCCCAGAGACTCCATTTCAGCCCACATATTCCTTGCGGGTAGCCGTGAAGGTTTAGTTTTGGACATACTCCAAGTACTCTTGGGTATATCTGGAGTCCCCCTTTTGCTTAATTTAATCAGCTCATACTTCATTTTTAACTTAAAACATACCAAGAGGCAATCGCAAAACATTCACTCCAAGCACATGCAAGCATATTGATTCTATTGTTGACTCCATTCTAAGGCACTGGTTAATTTCTTGCTTTATATATATATTGTGTCTCAGCATTGTGGTATCGTGTGTTCATCTTTTACATCTTGCCATCTTTGATTATCTATAGTTAAATTGTAAACTCCTAAATAACTCAGTCAGTTTAAACATCACAACACTAAGTAATTCTCCTTAGTAACTTAATAGGGTCTACCCCCCTTGGCTTCATTAGGAGTTGAGCCTAAACGGAGGAATCAAGAACAAGGTGACAGCCTTGACTCGAGACTTGCCCCCAAGGACACACCGAGTGGCTTGAAGATTTCTGCCACGTGACCCAGGTGTCTGAAAGGTGGCAACAACCCTTAGGAGCAATATTGAGGACCAAAGGATCGTACCATCCGGTTTGGATCTTCCCCTTATACAGTGATGACAAAATATATAAAACAATGTACCTTGAGAGAGAAAAAAGTTTACTAGTCTTGTTGGTCCTATAAAGAAGTTGTTTGTCCATGGTTGGTTCACCTTGATCTTATGGGTTTGTGGGGTATTTTATTGTGGCCCCCTTTGTTGACTCATGGTCCCATAAAGAAGTTGGTGGTCCTATAAAGAAGTTGTTTGTCCATGGTTGGTTCACCTTGATCTTATGGGTTTGTGGGGTATTTTATTGTGGCCCCCTTTGTTGACTCTTGGTCCCTTATCCTACTTGGTCCTAGAACTTTTATTGTGTATACCTTTGTTATGTTGACTCTCACCTTATGAGTCTTTGATACACTAATCTAAGTTCCTTTATCTTTTGATTGGACCATTTATAACTTTATTATAAATATTTACTTTATGGTCTTATTAATAAAACCTTTATGGTTTTATTAATAAAGACCTTTGGTCCATTTATTTTATCTTATGTTTAAGCAATGTTCCCCCAAGGTTTCGGGACGGCGGGACGAGGGTTTGGGGAGACGCACATTCGGGACATGTGGAGACTACCCCCAAATTTTAAAGAAATTCAGCGGGGATGACAGGACGCGATAGTCATAAAAATTTTAAAAATATGAAAAATATAAATCCCAACAATAACAAACATTTATCATTCTGGAATCTGCAATCATGCAATGTAAATGCAAAATTCAAAGTTCAAACACATTACAGGATTTATCAAGATTATCATTATATTAATAATAATTTATAAATATATTATATATCAATATGAATCTATGATTAACATGCACATCATATTTGATAATCTTCAGATTTGACTTTTAAGTGATTGAAAAAATTAATCGATGATACTAGATAGTATGATACTGTATTTGTTTCACGTCCATTAATAGTTTAGAATTATATAATATACTTTAGCTTAGACATTGTAAATTAAATTTAGTTTTTATTATTTAGTTTTTTATAATTTTATTTGTTTTAAATTTAAAATTTTATTATTATTTAGTTTTTAATATTTTTTCGATGTTTAAATTTAAAATTTTAATATACAAGTTTATAACTTTATAAATAATAAAATTTTAAGTTTTATTAAATGGTTTTAATTTTTTTAAAGATTTATTTAATTTTTTTTAAATTAAGAAAAAATAATTTCGGAGTTTCAGAGAAGTTTTAGAGTTTCGGGGCGGGACGCCAGGAAGTCCCCCAAAGTTTCACCAAGTTTCGCCAAGTTTCACCGCCCACTGAAACATTTCGGTCTGCGTCTCACCAAGTTTCGCCAAAAGGGGGACGTCCCGAAACGTTTTGGATGGAGTTTCGGAGTCTCTGGGATGCGAGAAACGCCGAAACGCGTCCCCGTGTAACACTGTGTTTAAGACCTTCGGACTCTCTATTCTACTTTGCCTTGGACCACTTTACCTTATCCTAAGTCTTTCCCCACCTTATAAAAGGAGAGGCTATCCATCATGAAAATACAAAAAGGCTTTGTGGCTTCTTATCTCTCCTGAGTTTTGTACATGACTTTCTATGCTCTTCTGTGACTGGGACTATTGTTGATCCGCGTGACTCCCGTGTAACTGTTCTTACATGATTGGGATATTCTTACCTGCTACATGCAACAGCGTGATCTTGATTGCTACGTGATTTTCCTTTTACCTGCAGCGCCTCAATAGGTGACTGCTCCATATGTGTGCCCGTGCAACATGACCGTGGCTCACGTGACTGATCCGCTGGTTCTTACCTTTGCTCCCACAAGATTCACCTATCCCGTGATATCTCTGCTCTGCGTGTAGCTTAACCATGGCCCTATCCGCTCTGCATGATTGGACTGGGTTCCCTCTGCTCCGCAAGCGCGACTCTCTCTGCTTTGCGTGTGCGACTCCTCTGCCCCGCGCAACTCCTTTGTTGCTCCACACGTGATCTGTGCGACCTCTCTGTTGGTCGTGGATTGTTTGATCCATCTTCGGTTCAGCGGTGAGCTCCCTATCTCATCCGTGTTTGGATCTACCTTGTCTCAGTTGTGTTTGGATCTACCTTATCTCAGCAGTGTTAATCCTCAAGTGCACCGTGACTGTTTGATTCAGTCTTTACTGGGTCTGAGATATTTACTGAGATGTGTTAACTCTCAACTGTACCGTGACTATGCTCCACCTTCCAGCGTGACCGTGAGGTTACCTCTCAAGTGTGGACTGTGGGTTTCTCAACATGACTATGACTGTGCAAAGTATGCTTGTGTGTCTCTACACTATGTGACTATGTATCCTTTGTCAGCATGATTGTACTAGGCATGGCTGTGCTTAAACCTCTTAGGCTCTCTCTCAAGGTACGTAAATTGTGTTCCTAGTTGACATGTCCCTTCGGTGACAAGATAAACCTAAGGTATCTGAGTATAAGGTTGATTCAAATATTGGTTACGATTCCTTACTGTTGATATCTATTGCACATTATTCATTATGTTGTTACTGCACTTGGCATTTGATGATTCTCAAGGACCAACATTAACGCAGTGACTAATGGAGCGTTAAGTTGAAAGAGATGAAAATTATATTTTGTTTTATTACAGGTTAAATTTTATTAAGCAATACTATTCTGAATATGAGTTTATATGTTATGTTATCACATATATAGTACTTGGGCTAACATATTCTATTTTTCAGATTTCAGTACATTGTTTCATCCAGTTCCCTTACATATGAATGGTTGAGATGAGCATCTACGATGAATCACTATTTGATGATGGACTATAGTACTTTCCCATGCCATGGCTGAGTCTCAAGACACTCAGATTTGAGGACTAGTGTAATCATTTAGCCCTTTACAGAGCAGTCAATATTGCCCAAAGTTGCAGTAGCAATTTCTCAGTGGACAAATGTTGGTTCAGATTGGTTATTTGCATGTATATGACTCAGCATGTATTATCTTGTGTTATGGTTATTATTACTTGTATACTCATTCTTGTGATATGTCTTAGCATTAAGTGTCATGATCTGGCGATCATATAAATACGTGGACTTGGTTGTATTGATATTATGTATGTATGTCCCTACGTAGACCTAGAAATTCTTGGCTCGTAATCATTGGTTTTAACCTCCTTAGGGAGAATAGAGGTGATCATTCCCACCATACTTTGGCTTGCTAGTGTTGGTCTCATTGTTCACTATCTCCACCCATCCATTACCTTCCAATTATGTTTATAACCCGACTTACTACTTAACTAGTGGCATGGAGGACTTCCCCCAACTATAGCCTCTTTGTTGGATAAGCTTCCTTGTTTATTTGTGTCTTGGCTCTGAGTTGCCTAGGTTGTGTTGGCTAAACCTGAAACAAATAGCACTACCATCAATACGATGTATATGGAAATGAAATGAATATCTTGTGAAAAGCCCATTCATGAAAAGAAGTGTTTTTGAACATACATGAATGCAAGGAAAGCCTAATGATATTGGCTTTGAAGCGTAAACGTGAAATGTGAAATGTAAAACCCATGTAACAAAGTGTTTTTAGAACACGCATGGACCATGAAGCCTTAATAAATAAAAATCCGTGTAACAAATGCATGGATCAAGGCTATGGAAACTCGAAGGCCCAAAAAGCAATGGTTCTTAAAAGTTATATCTAAAGATTCCTGGCCACTTGTATTTGATTTGGATTGTGAGCATTTGTCAAGGTGAATAAGCACCTCTGAACATAACTTACCCATTTGTGAGACACTGCCATCCCCTGTGTTATTGCTTGTCCGGCATATGCTAGACTAAGTATCCCCTGTGTTATTGCTTGTCCGGCATATGCTAGAGACTAAGTATCCCCTTTCCATATCCAAAGTGTCACTGTGTCAAGTTAGTAGTCAATCTTAACCCAGCCTTTTGATCTTTAGCCTTCATCCTTCACTAGCAAATTGATTACAACTATGAAGTGAGTAGGGTCTTGAAAGTCTGGTCTGAGTCATAATTAATAATTAACAAAACTCTATATATTTGGTTGGTAGATCGCTAGTGAAATGATTAATACTTGTTATAATTGTTACTTTAATGATTTGTCTCGATATACCATTTTGGTGCAGTTTTGCCATTTTAAATGGCCTGTTAGAGCATAAGGGTGATTTGATTTGTTCACCTAGGGCGCTGTATGAGGAGGGGGTCGTCCAGCCACTTGTTTTTACCATTTTACCCCCCTCTCAAAGAACCTAGTGGGCTCAGTTTGACAATGCAGGCACTCCAGATGGCAGTTTGGGCAGTTTCGCAGTTCCCGAGGCAGATTAAAAATGGTGAAAATGGCTATTAAGGAATTCGATTTGGGATACCGAGGCAAGAAAATGGCATGGGATGAGTTTTGATGATGAGTGTGATGTCTTCCACCCCTTCTCTAGCAGTTTCAGCATTTAGAAGGACCCACAACCATCTCTCTAACATATTTTATGATTTTCTGGAGCTTTTGGAGGCTTGCAATTTTCCCAAAGAGGCACTATTTTTGCCATGGGGACACACTAGGGATGTTAGACACTACCCCCTAGACCCACCATGAGCTTTATTCATGTTTATTTTGTCATATTGAGTGGGATCCCCTCTTCTAGGGCGATTTGGTCCATTGATGTGTTATATTATTACATTGATCCATGTACTTTATGTTGAGCTCATCTCAACCATTGAATAGAACATTTTGATCTTTTAATCTTAGCCATCCATTCAAAAGGTGGTTAGGATTTTGTCATCTCTCGATCCTATCTAAAGAAGAGAATTTCTCATTGTAAAGGGGTCTTTGGCTCTTGGAATCTTGATAATTGAAAAACTATTTTGTAGAAATTCTTGGGTCTCCTTTGTATCTGGTGTTCTTCGATAGTGATTGGAAAGTCTATTGCGTCCTAGCATTTGAGTATTTGTGGTGAGATCTATATTTTCGTGGAATCTTTGTTTTGTCTACAGGAGGGCGACTTCACTTGGGTGTTTTTGTAGGGCTTCCTCAACTTGCTTGTTCGGCATCGCTTGTATCAGGGGGTTATCATTAGTATCATTGTGATCTATGGTTTCATCTTGTTACTTCTTTTGTAGCATTTGTCCATTTCTCTTTATGCATCAAATCTGATATGGTTGACATTTGTTGTGTAGGAAGGAGAACGCATTGGCTTCCTTGGGCAAATCAATTTGCATTGAGCACTCATCCAAATCTTCTCAAATTGATAGGGAAGGCATAGATCATCATCATCAAGGCATCCATAAGGTTATCCAGGTAAGATCCACAAGTTAGTTCTTCTTTTCTTGGTTCCAATCCATTAGCACCTTTATTCTACTATCAAAACCCTAACTTAAAATAATCAAAAAATTGTGTGGTTCAAACCGCTTGATAAATTGGCAAACCATTTCTGGGTATTGTAGATCGGGTCAAACCCTAAGTGGGTTCTCCTAGACGTCTTGCTTAGGTGACTCCATTGGGCCCAAACCCCAAGGCACTAATCTCTCAACCCTAGCGCAACTCCTCACTTGGCCAATTTCTCTTGTGTTTTGATCTTATCCCTAAGGCTTGGTTACCTTGATACTGTCATACCATTCATCAAGTCTATCCTTTGGTACTAGATTGCCCCAATGCTATTCTTAACCTCCCTGCATTGGACACGGCTCCCAAGGCAGGGGATATTATTATCATTTGTTGGTACCTTGATTTTGGATCTAGTAGTAAGACTCATAAGTCACTTGCATTTCAAACTTGGATCAATTTCGCACTTCATAAACCTCTTGATCCAAACCATAACTCACCTTGTGACTTCTTCCATAGATCTAGGGTTTACTTCACCTTACACCTTACGTACTTCAACTTCCATTGATTTGATCTAATGTCTTGGTTTGATCTCTCCTCTCGAAAGTAGATCTAGGTCTCCCCCATTGTTGTCTTGGGCTAAGACAACATCAAGTGAAGGTTGCCTCGATTGGCATGACAACCATCCATTTGGGAGTCGAGGCTATCTTGGTTTCACATCTTTGGTTGCCCATCCCTCTACCATCCATCTTGGATCCACCTCATAGGGGCAACTACAAGTTTGGTGATAACATTTTGGCGTCATTGCCGGGGAAAGTAGAGGCCTACCTTGGTTCGACATTTATCTTTAGCTCTACTTCCGTTCTCTTTGCCAACATTTTGGCGCCATTGCTGGGGAGGTAGAGTGTAACACCCCGGTTTTGACCCCACTGCATTAATGTATGTGATGTAAATATTATATGAAATCATGACAAGAAGCTCAAGGCCAAGGCCCTGTCACTGATTGATGTTTGGATATAGGGGATCACGGTTGATGCCTATGGTTTCTGTGCTAAGTCAAGAACGTTTGTAAACATCATGTAAATATGCAAATTAATGAAAAACCCATAGCCAGCTATGTCAATGCAACGAATAATGAGATGGGGGCATGATTTTCCTAAGGATAAGAGGGTGGGAATGTTAACCTTGAACCTGTTTGGGGAAAAGCCATGTGTCATGAGGAGAACCCATCAAAACTGTCAACTACCCTCTTTCTTGTCTTTTCTTCCTAACCATTCATTCTGCCAGAAAGTGGTTGAGGTAGTTATTGCTTGGAAGGGGAAGAGTATGGGCAATTTCGAATGGGGCAGAGCACCCAGTTCTAGAGTGTCGTTTTTTGCTTGCAAGGACAAGAAAACACCAAAACCGTATGTCAGTCTAACCCATGCGTTCACGCCTAGTTTTCCTGCTTTCACGATTGGAGAGCTGGGGAACGTTCGGGCTCGGGGGGGGATTCATTCGATCATTCATTCACCATCTTCACCCCCCGGTCGTCGTGTGAAGGCAGGAGAACAGCAGAGCTCTTTCTGTGTATGTATCCTTCGCGTTCTGTGAGTGTGGTTTTTCCTAGACATTGTGGTATTTGTTGTGTTGCAGAGTTATCCTAAACTACAGAGCGTATGAGACCCTAGTACTCGTGTTCAGAGTAAGCCTGTGATGTAGAGTCCCCCTGTGGTTGTTGTGTTGTGAACCCTGGTTTGGGCCTGACTGTGTGCGAGACTTAGGAATGGGAGAGACATAGAATGCGCTTGATAAACCTGGTGTGGAACCTCACAGTAAGATAAGAGTGGTTGGTGAACCTGCCATGCACATCCTGAAGAGCACTGGAAGGGAAGGTGTAGCCTAAGGGACTGCGGAGCAGAGAAGGGGACACTTCCTTGTGTTGGGTGTGTAGGCAGAGGGGGATCCAGGCCAAATAGATCTTGTGAAGGTGTCCTTAGCTCTGTTGATGAGCTCACTAGCTTAGCAGTTCTTCCTACCCATTTCCTTAGAAGCCTGATAAACCCAACTGGAAAGATGGTTTGGCTGGAAGCCTGTTAAACCCATTTGTTGGCTTGGCTGTGTCTGTTGCACCTGACCTTGTGCGTAATCTTGGTTGGGCAATCTGTTAAACCCAACTGTGAATGTTGGCTTGGCTAGGTAGCCTGATAAACCCAGCAGTGAGATGGCTTGACTATGTACAGTCTGTTAAACCCATCTGTTGGCTTGACTGGTCCTTAAGGTGAAAGTTGGCTTGACTGTGAACAATCTGTGAAACCCATCTGTGGGATGTTTTCCCTTGTAGCCTGTGAAACCCAACTATGTGGCTTGGCTAAGTTTGATTGCATCCTTGGCTATGTATGAGTCTGCTAGTGTTCCCTTATCCCTGTAGGAAATCATGCCCAGCTCGAGGGAACAGAGAACCTTTCCACAGCAGAACAAAGAACCTTTCCAATGTTGGAGATGTGGAGGACCCCACATGCGCAGGAATTGCCCACTCGAGAATGAGAGTGCAAGGCCAACCTACAACATGCAAGAAACAGAAACAGTGGGTCAAGTAGCAAGGGTCGTCCCTAGGATTTATGCAGCACTGGAGGACTGCTAGGCAGACCACCAGTCCACTGTGGTTGAAGTTGCGGGTAAGATTGTTGATCAATCTGTTTCTATCTTGATTGACCCTGGTTCTACTCACAGTTACATTACTCTAGAGTAGTGGAGATTTGTGCCTTTAAGAAAGTAAAGCATAACAAATCTTGGTTAGTTTAGTTAGCCACTGAAACTAAGAGAAAGGTTAGTGAAGTGGTAGAGAAATGTCCATTGAGTATGAATGGATTGGTCACTTGTGTAGATCTAAATGTTCTACCGCTTGGTTCCTATGATGTTCTCATTGGAATGGATTGGTTAGAAGCTCACAAAGTAAAGCTTGATTGTTATAATAAGGCTTTTGAGTGCTTGGATGAAGAAGGCAACTCAAGGATTGTGAAAGGCATTCCAAAGGTGATTTCTGTGAGGCAAGTTTCAGCAATGCAGTTGAAGAAGTTCTGTAAGAAAGGTTGCCAGTTGTATGCAGCTCATATTTTGGAGGCAACAGAGAGTGAAACTCCTAGATTGGAGGACTTTCATGTGTTGCAGGGATTCAAGGATGTGTTTCCTAATGAGATTCCGGGGCTTCCTCCAAAAAGGGACATTGATTTCACAATTGAACTTGTGCCATGAGCAGCACCAGTGTCCAAGACACCCTACAGAATGAGCACGCCAGAAATGTTAGAGCTGAAGATGCAGCTGCAGGAGTTGTTGGAGAAGAAATATATCAGACCCAGTGTGTCTCCTTGGGGGGCACCAGTTCTTTTTGTAAAGAAGAAAGATGGTACACTCAGGTTGTGTATTGATTACAGACAACTGAACAAAGTCACAGTGAAGAATAAATACCCTTTGCCTATGATTGATGATCTCTTTGATCAAATGAGAGGAGCAAAGGTAATTTCCAAGATTGACTTGAGGTCTGGTTACCATCAGGTAAGAATAAAGGATGAAGACATTCATAAGACAGCCTTCAAAACAAGGTATGGGCATTGTGAGTTTGTAATGGTACCATTGGGTCTCACAAATGCACCAGCTACATTTATGTGCCTTATGAACAATGTCTTCAGCAGGTATTTGGACAAGTTTGTTCTTGTTTTCCTGGATGACATTCTTGTTTATTCCAAGAATGAGGAAGAGCATGAAGAGCATTTGAGATTGACATTGCAATTACTCAGGGAGCATCAGCTGTATGCAAAGCTGAGCAAGTGTGACTTCTTGTAATATCCCAAACACTGATATCTCTAATGTTCTATGATAGTGCGGACTCACACACTCAATCTCATACAAATTTGCAAAATAATTGTGCATGCAAACTTGCCATGCAAAAATGCCCTAAAATATAGCTGAATTAGGGTTAGGGTTTTGCAGAAGTCAATGAAGGTCATGGCTGAATGGAAGTCATCTCCTAAAGCTCTATACTCTCTCAGATAGGCACCCATGGATTCTTCTGGTTCTACTTGTGCTAGAGGCACTGCAGCGAGACTATCTAAGAATTGAGGCATGGTACGTCAAGAAGGCTTGTTGTATATATGGTGATAGCTTTGC
This sequence comes from Pseudotsuga menziesii, assembly GCA_001517045.1. NCBI lineage: Eukaryota > Viridiplantae > Streptophyta > Pinopsida > Pinales > Pinaceae > Pseudotsuga > Pseudotsuga menziesii. The sequence goes on from LPNX011170605.1 coordinate 368,733, forward strand.
ATGTTGGTATGTAAGTGCTCCCCACTACTACTGGTGGATACCCTATCACTATTGGGAAACAAGGGACTGTGTGGGGTGGGCCCATTTTTCTCTGTCATTTGCCTGAAGGTACTCATCATTTCTTTTTTCCCAGTAGTGAGTTCTTTTATGGCTGATATGAGACTATTGAATGTTGTATCATCATCGGCCATTGTTTCTTTGCCCTTTCCGAACTAATACTCTCTGTCCCCCAACTCTATGTCCTCTAACTCCTCTTCTTCTTTATCACTGTTTCTAAACCTCTGTCTCCGGTAAGTAATGTTGTACGGGTCTTCTGAATTCATTTATACTTTTGCATGCCCACAGCTGGCCAAGAACATGCTCTGATACCACTGTAATATCCCAAATACTGATATTCTCTAATGTTCTATGATAGTGCTGACTCGCACACTCAATCTCATACAAATTTGCAAAATAACTGTGCATGCAAACTCGCCATGCAAAAATGCCCTAAAATATAGCTGAATTAGGGTTAGGGTTTTGCACAAAGAAATTAACACTTACCACTGATATTCTGGCTAATAATGACTTCAGAGATAGTTGCATGCATAAAGATCCGGATGGGTGGTCTAATAATGCTCTTTTCCTCTGTTGTTACCGCCCTGTAGTACCGTAAAAACCCTCCAGACTGAAGGTGACGTTTTTGTAGGAGGAGAGGTCTGTTCGTACTGAAACTTTCTAAGCTTGTCCGTCTGCTGATGCCGGAGAGATGGCCTGGCACATGCGGAGGTTTCGCTGCCTCTAAGTGCCCTAGCGAATTGATTAGCAGTTCTGCTGCTCACACCTCCAACTGATCTGTTTGGCTGATAGCTGCTCCAGGTGAGCAAACTAATGGCTGATAATCATTGCATACCGTAGGATAGGCTTGCTGACATGCAGAGGAAAGAATGGGTTTTGTGGTCCCAATGAATCCTTCTGTGTTTTCCCTGCTACTTCCGTCTGAAAAACGTGGATCTGCTAATAACCCTTCGGAATGTGTTGGATCTCTGAATACTGTAGTATATGATGGATGCAATGGATAAACCTGGATGATCTATCCCAATAAGAGACTAGGGCAGATATCTCACTGCCAAACCCTCGCTAGCTGAAGACACCGTCTCCAACCCCAACTGTCACGGCTGCACGCTATGCTGCTGCTCGAAACTCCAAAATCAATCAACAATAACAATAGATGTTTCCTGTAGTCCCACAACCCTTCTTAAATAGATCTTCATATGCTTTTAGGGTTTTCCTGTCACTTTTAGGGTTTTATGCTTCACTTTTGCATGCATGCAATTCTAATTTGATGTTGACTTTAACACTGACTAAACAAGGCCTGCATGCTCCGCATGCTTTAGGATATGAACTTTGATGGCCTTCTTTCTACACTGATGACTTAATAATACTGAATTGATGTACCTTTCTGCTCCTAGTGCTATTAGTCCTCAGTTATTCCCTTTTTATCAAAAACAGAACATTACAGTCCTCCCTCACCAAAGATTGCTTGTCCTCAAGCAATGCCAACGCAACTCCACAATCAATCAAACTGAACCAACTGAATCCGAGGATGACCCCAGGGTCCCAAATTATCCTAGGAGATTTGTAGCACCCTCTACTCAAAGCACTACACTGCACAGTACCATCACAATGGAAGCCTCCTATAAGTAGAGTAACTAACCAGAATGTAAACGAGGTACCATCACAATAGACCTCCTAAAAGCATCCTCTAGCAATCATCAAACTACCAGTCACTGTAATCCCAAGGTCCCAAATCAATCTGAGAATTGCAGCGGTCAAAATGCATCCACCACTACCCTGCGTAGTATCGACACAAGGAGCATCCTAAAGACTCCCAAGTAACCCCATCAGTAAACATTGTATCCATCCTTTATTAAGTCTCCCACCTGGATCCCAATGCAAACTTGTGCATCTTTCATCCCAAATATCCCAAGGCTCTTGTGGGACTATACCCTTGGCTAGGAATGTCTTCCTAAGAATCGCCCACTCAATAGGACACCAACTCTTAATCTCTCTCCAATCCAATCCCCAAAAAGCACCTTGTCCATAAGCACCATCACAAGGAATAATCCTACCAAGCTAACATTCTTCCCTTCCAATTTCAACTGGAATGCTCATATATTGCTGCCCAATTTCTCGATCCTGGCCAACCTGTAAAAACCATCCGCCATTATGTAAATGTGGACTCAAGCTACTGCAAACCTTGTCTATGTACTTTTGAAGAGGACTGCTTTGAAATGCAATAGTATGTTTCTTCTGCTTCCCCATCAAGTAATCCAACTGCTCTTCAATACTAGAAAGCCTGACCGCTGACTCGACACATACAACTCGAAGAGCTTTAAGCTCAACATCTCGCTGTAATATGGTGTTTCAAAGTATCTTGGTCCTCTCTTTCATTGCTAGAATGCTTTCTTTAATACGTTCAATCTTCTTTCGATGACTATCATCTTGAAGCTCTATCTCATGACTGTATAAACTCTCGCTAACCTCAATGTGACTGCTCACTGTCTCGACTGCTGTGCTCATTGCCTTGTACCTCATGTATTTCTCCTGTCATAACTGTGTGGACCCCTACTGTAGGTGATGAAGAGTGTACCAACTCCAACTCATCACACAGCTTGTCCACAATCCGACTAGCGAATGTGCTTGTGTCGCTAGACTCACAAGATGGCTCTAATGCTATCTCCTCATGCACATCCTCATCATGTACTGCTATCCTCTGAAACTCTGAAATAAATGCATCTGCACTACTTGTCTGCTTGAGTTGTGCCAGCTCTCTAAAGTGTACCTCAGGGTCCTTCCAATCAAACCGCTCAATGAGCCTCTATGTAAAATATGGGTACGATGTGATGGTATTGTGACCCAGTGTCACTAACCCATGGTACCACCACTCATGGGCTTCTCCATCCAAATGCAAAGTAGCCAATTTAATGGCATCTGTCTCAATTATGGGGTTGAGCTGGAAGTATGTATCCAACTTCTGCACCCAATTCCGAGCTGGGCCACCCCGGGTACCCTCAAAGGTAGGGATAGTCAGTTTCCCTACGGTGTGCTATAACTCAGAGTACTGGGTGAATGGCCTATTGTAAGCTTTGGATTTGTTCTTACTTTTAAAGTGGCAGAAGTCAGTGAAGGTCATGGCTGAATGGAAGTCATCTCCTAAAGCTCTATACTTTCTCAAATAGGCACTCATGGATTCTTCTGGTTCTACTTGTGCTAGAGGCACTACAACAGGAATATCTAAGAATTGAGGCATGGTAGGTCGAGAAGGCTTGTTGTATATATGGTGATGGCTCTACATGTTGGTATGTAAGTGCTCCCCACTACTACTCATGGATACCCCATCACTATTGGGAAGCAAGGAACTGTGTGGGGTGGGCCCATTTTTCTCTGTCATTTGCCTGAAGGTACTCATCATTTCTTTTTGCCCAATAGTGAGTTCTTTTATGGCTGATATGAGACTATTGAATGTTGTTTTATCATCATCCGCCATTGTTTCTTTGCCCTTTCCGAACTGATACTCTTTGTCCCCCAACTCTATGTCCTCTAACTCCTCTTCTCCTTTATCACCATTTCTAAACCTCTGTCTCCGGTAAGTAATGTTGTACGAGTCTTCCGAATTCATTTATAATTTTGCATGCCCACAGCTGGCCAGGAACATGCTCTGATACCACTGTAATATCCCAAATACTGATATTCTCTAATGTTCTATGATAGTGCTGACTCGCACACTCAATCTCATACAAATTTGCAAAATAACTGTGCATACAAACTCGCCATGCAAAAATGGCCTAAAATATAGCTGAATTAGATTTAGGGTTTTGCAGAGAGAAATTAACACTTACCACTGATATTCTGGCTAATAATGACTCCAGAGATAGTTGCATGCATAAGGATCTAGATGGGTGGTCTAATAATGCTCTTTTCCTCCGGTGTTACCGCCCTGCAATACCGTAAAAACCCTCCAGACTGAAGGTGACGTTTTTGTAGGAGGAGAGGTCCGTTCGCACTGAAACTTTCTGAGCTTGTCTGTCTTGCTGATGTCAAAGAGATGGGAGGTTTGGTTGCCTCTAAGTGCCCTAGCAAATTGATTAGCAATTTTGCTGCTCACGCCCCCAACTGATCTGTTTGGCTGATAGCTGCTCCAGGTGAGCAAACTAATGGCTGATAATCACTGCATACCGTAGGATAAGCTTGCTGAGAAAGAGGAAGCTGACATGCGGAGGAAAGAATGGGTTTTGTGGTCCCAGCGAATCCTTCTGTGTTTTCCCTGCTACTTCCGACTGCAAAACGTGGATCTGCTAATAACCCTTCGGAATGTGCTAGATCTCTAAATACTGTAGTATATGATGGATGCAATGGATAAACCTAAATGATCTATCCCAATAAGAGACTAGGACAGATATCTCACTGCCAAACTCTCACTAGCTAAAGACACCGTCTCCAACCCAACTGTCGCGGCTGCATGCTGTGCTGCTGCTCGAAACTCCAAAATCAATCAACAATAACAATAGATGTTTCCTTTAGTCCCATAACCCTTCTTAAATAGATCTCCATATACTATTAGGGTTTGCCTGACACTTTTAGGGTTTTATGCTTCACTTTTGCATGCATGCGATTCTAATTTGATGTTGACTTTAACACTGACTAAACAAGGCCTGCATGCTCCGCATGCTTTAGGATATGAACTCTGATGGCCTTCTTTCTACACTGATGACTTAATAATACTGAATTGATGTACCTTTCTGCTCCTAGTGCTATCAGTCCTCAGTTATTCCCTTTTTATCAAAAACGGAACATTACACTTCTATAGAGATAGATTTCAGTATTTGGGTCACATTATCTCAGAAGAGGGTATATCTGTGGACCCTAAAAAGATTGAAGCCATTATGAATTGGCCTACTCCCAGAAATGTGACAGATGTGAGATCTTTTATGGGACTTGCAAGATACTACAGGAGATTCATTGAAGGATTCTCCAAAGTTGCACATGCCATCACTTCTTTGCAAAAGAAGGGAATAAAGTTTGAATGGACCTCAAGGTGTGAAGAAAGCTTCCAGCAGTTGAAGAATCTTCTCACTAGTGCACCAGTATTGAAGGTTGCAGACCCAGAGAAATATTTTGTGGTGTGTAGCGATGCATGTGGACAAGGGCTTGGAGGAGTCCTTATGCAAGACAACCACGTTGTATGTTATGAGTCAAGAAAGTTGAAGGAACATGAGAAGAACTATGCTACTCATGATCTAGAGCTTGCAGCCAAAGTACATGCTCTCAAGATGTGGAGGCATTACTTGATGGGCAGAAGAATTCGAGCTAAGGACAGACCATTGTGGTCTGAAGTATTTGTTTGATCAGCCTACTCTGAATGCTAGGCAAGTGAGATGGCTAGAGTTTTTATGTGAGTTTGATTTTGAAATCAAACACAAAAGGAAAAGAGAATAAGGTCGTTGATGCACTCAGCAGGAAGGTGCAGGAAATGCATGTGGCATCTCTTAGTACTTGCCACTCAGATCTGAGGCAGCAGATTGTCAATCATACTGCTAGAGATGAATTGTATGTGCAGGTCAAGGACAAATTGCAGCAGCAAAGTCTTGAAAAGAGGTATGAGGGATACAAATTGGAAGAAAATGGACTTCTTACTTATAAAGGCAAGATTTATATTCCAAATGTAGTAGATATGAGGAGAGTTGTTATGGATGAGATCCATCAAGCTCTGTATTCTGCTCACCCAAGATATCAGAAGACAATTGCTACATCCAGAAAGCAGTATTTCTGGCCAGGAATGAAAAAGGACATGGCTAAGTATATTTCAAGGTGCATGAAATGTCAGCAGGTAAAGGTTGAGCATCAACACCCTGCAGGTTTGTTGTAGCCTTTGCCAGTTCCAGAATGGAAATGGGAAGTTATTTCCATGGATTTTATTACAGCATTGCCAATGACTTCTGATTCCATCATGGTTGTGGTGGACAAGTTGACAAAGGCAGCACATTTTATACCAGTTAAGTCTACGCATAAGACTGATGACATTGCAAAGATCTTCATGAAGGAGATTTTCAAATTGCATGGACTGCCTAAGGCAATAGTCTTTGACAGAGATGTCAAGTTCACTTTCAATTTTTGGAAGGGTTTGTTTGCAGACTTGGGTACAAAGCTAAACTTCAGCACCGCATACCATCCTCAGACTGATGGTCAAACAGAGAGAGTTAACCAAGACATGCTTCGCATGTATGTGATGGACAAACCCACCAAGTGGGAAGATTATTTACACTTGGTAGAGTTTGCATATAACAATGGACAGCAAGCATCCTTGGGGATGAGTCCGTATAAAGCTTTGTATGGCAAAAGGTGTAGGACACTAGTAACTTGGGATAATCCAATGAACAGGATTGTGCTTGGTCCAAAATTGCTCAAGGAAATGGAGCAAGAGGTTGTAAAGATCAGGCAGAATCTGAAAGCAGCCAAGGACAGACAAAAAAGCTATGCTGATAAGCATAGGGTGAACAGAGAGTTCAGTATTGGGGATCATGTTTACCTCAGAGTGAGGGCAAGGAAGAGTTCCTTGAAGCTTGGGAGTTGTGCCAAGTTGGCACCTAGATATTGTGGGTCGTTTGAAGTGCTTGAAAGATTAGGACCAGTTGCATATAGACTTTCATTGCCTACTAGCACTAGAGCTCATAATGTTTTTCATGTTTCTTTGCTTAAGAAATATGTACATGATCCTAACCATGTGATAAATTGGGATGTGATTCCGGTTGAACCCGAGGGAGAGTTCCGAATCGAGCCAACACGCATCCTCGACATGAAAGTCACCATGCTCCGGAATCAAGCCATAGGGCAGGTAAAGGTGCAATAGGAGCACTACGGTCCTGAAGAGGCTACGTGGGAGCTGGAGGATGCCATGCGATTGGCACATCCATTTTTGTTCAATTTTGCGGAGCACTAAGGCGAAGCCAATGTAGCATTTTGTTCAATTTTGTAAGCACCGAGGACAGTGCTATTGAAGGGGAAGGGGAATGTAACACCCCGGTTTTGACCTCGTTGCATTAATATATGTTATGTAAATATTATGTGAAATCATGACAAGGAGCTCAAGGCCAAGGCCCTGTCACTGATTGATGTTTGGATATAGGCGATCACGATTGATACCTATGGTTTTTGTGCTAAGTCAAGCATGTTTGTAAACATCATGTAAATATGCAAAGTAATGAAAAACCCACAGCCAGCTATGTCAATACAACGAATAATGAGATGGGGGCATGATTTTCCTAAGGATAAGGGGGTGGGAATGTTAACCTTGAACCTATTTGGGGAAAAGCCATGTGTCATGAGGAGAACCCATCAAAACTATCAACTACCCTCTTTCTTGTCTTTTCTTCCTAACCATTCATTCTCCCAGAAAGTGGTTGAGGTAGTTATTGCTTGGGAGGGAAGAGTATGGGCAATTTTGAAGGGAGCAGAGCACCCAGTTCTAGAGTTTCGTGTTTTGCTTGCAGGGACAAGAAAACACCAGAACCGTATGTCAGTCTGACCCATGCGTTCACGACTGGTTTTCCTACTTTCACAATTGGAGAGCTGGGGGACGTTCGGGATCAGGGGGGGTTCATTCAATCATTCATTCACCATCTTCACCCCCCGATCATCGTATGAAGGCAGGAGAACAGCAGAGCTCTTTCTGTGTATGTATCCTTCGCGTTCTGCAAGTGTGGTTTTTCCTGGACATTGTGGTATTTGCTGTGTTGCAGCGTTATCCTAAACTACAGAGCGTATGAGACCCTGGTACTCGTGTTCAAAGTAAGCCTGTGATGTAGAGTCTCCCTGTGGCTGTGGTTGTTGTGTTGTGAACCCTGGTTCGGGTCTGACTATGTGTGAGACTTAGGAATGGGAGAGACGTAGAATGCGCTTGATAAACCTGGTGTGGAACCTCACAGTAAGATAAGAGTGGCTGGTGAACCTGCCATGCACATCCTGAAGAGCACTGGAAGGGAAGGTGTAACCTGAAGGACTGTGAAGCAGAGAAGGGGACACTTCCTTGTGTTGGGTGTGTAGGCAGAGGGGGATCCAAGCCAGATAGATCTTGTGAAGGTGTCCTTAGATCTGTTGATGAGCTCACTAGCTTAGCAGTTCTTCCTGCCCATTTCCTTAGAAGCCTGATAAACCCAACTGGAAAGATGGCTTGGCTGGAAGCCTGTTAAACCCATCTGTTGGCTTGGCTGTGTCTGTTGCACCTGACCTTGTGAGTAACCTTGGTTGGGTAGTCTGTTAAACCCAACTGTGAATGCTTGCTTGGCTAGGTAGCCTGATAAACCCAGCAGTGAGATGGCTTGACTGTGTACAATCTGTTAAACCCATCTGTTGGCTTGACTGGTCCTTAAGGTGAAAGTTGGCTTGACTGTGAACAATCTGTGAAACCCATCTGTGGGATGTTTTCCCTTGCAGCCTGTGAAACCCAACTGTGTGGCTTGGTTGAGTTTGATTGCATCCTTGGCTATGTATGAATCTGCTAGTGTTCCCTTATCCCTGTAGGAAATCATGCCCAACTCGGGGGTGGCAGTGTTGCTGAGAGATTAAGGAGCACACTGGCCTATGGTTGGGTGGAACGTTGCAGCGACATAGCTAGTTGTGGGACAAGCTTTCTTCAAGATAAGTGTTCTTGTCCACATAATTCTCTGTAACTATAATTCTTGCATTCTATTCGCTTGATGGAATGTGATGAACATGTTGCTATGTTGAGTTATGTATTGTTCCCTGAATAACTGCAATTATAGGCATCTATGTATGTTTTTCCTTCAATGCATTTTACTAAGTTGCAGGGTAGATTGGCCAGTTTGGTAATGGCCTGGATGATCAAATCGATCCAAGAATTTAGCTGAAAAGTTGAGTTTTTTGCTAGAAATCCTCATTTGCACAGTTTGAGGGATTAAGGATTTTGCGGGGTGCGGGATGTGGAACGTCGTCTCACAGATTTTGGTTTCCGCAGATTTCCCTTCTACAACTTTCCTTCCGCAACTTGCGGGATGCGGGATGCGGGATTGCGATGTTGCGATTTCTATATTTCCAATCCCGCAAGGTTAATTTTTCTGCACCGTCGATCTTCGCGGGACGATTCTCCATCGTTGATCTATTTCCGATGCGGGTTGCAGAAAGTGTTATTACAATATTTTTGTAACTTTCGACCCCGCAACTTGGTCTTTCCGCATCGTTGATTTTTGCAAGTGATTTCTGATCCATCGATTTAGTTCTATCTGCGGGATCACCTGTGATCGTTGATTTCTGTCACGTTTTCTCTCTGTCGTTCGATCTCCTCTGATATTTTTCCTTGCAGATCGTTGGATTGATCCATGGAAGACGGAGGTGAGCGTAACAGTGTTGGAAATGTTGAGATGTGGTTCACGCCCATGCCCTGTGTTCGATGAACAATGAAGGTTCTCGATGAAATTTTTAATTCCGCATGATAATGGGGTATGGGTACGTGACATAGAGGCTTACCTTGGTTGATCATATTTACCTTCGGTGTCTGTGAATGCATTTATATTCTTATCATTCATATCACATCCGGTTTAATTTCAGTGATTACATTTTATTTGCTTAATTTTTATAATCACTGCATGTGTTTCACTCACCTCTCCTACGACATTATCGGTTGGTGAACACGGCAATTCGTTCACCTGGCGACTCCACAACGCGACTCCAGTGAGAAGCGAAACCATCCCATAAATCGTAATGAACTTGAATTTATTCGTCCAATTTTTCAATGAAATCAAGGAAAATCCAACCAAGCTTAAAAGGCAGCTTCTATCTCGTTTTGACTTCTCTGAAATTCCTGGGGCACCTCATCATATGCCAAAAGGATACAGTGAAGGGTTGCCTCGTTTCTATGCAAATGCAATCGAATCAATTGAAAAACACTTGGATGTTGTTTGGTATTATATGGAAGCATATGGTGCAGAGCATGAAGACGTCTATATGCAAGCCCTAGGTGAAATCCTTAAGACGTAATGCCAAGTTTTGGTTGTATACGTTAGTACCAGGGTCCATCACTGGATACAACATGTTCAGTGAGTTATTAAGAGAAGAATGGGGTAAAAACATTGATGAATCATACAGCCAAATAATGACTGTCTTGTTAAGGATCAATCTAATGAAGATGATCAAGATAACCATAGTGAAATAACTCATGATTTTCTTTATCAAATTGATTCCTCCTCCCCCAATCCAACGGTAGATTTTCCTTCGAATGACTTTTCGATGCAAGAGAATAATGATGAGCAAATGTCGACCCTTTAGGACTGTAACTTTGATATTGATATAGAAGGGGAACCTCTTATAATCTTGTCATCATTTCCTCGTGAAGGCACAAATAAAGAGGGAGAACAAAATGATCATCCATCCATAGTTGATTCGCTCAGATGTAAATCCATTGAAGATCCTTCTAGAGCACAACTCCATAATCATTGCCTGGTTGATAATAATTTAGGTCAATATTCAAGCCATACAGATTTTTATTCAGATCTTAATCGTATCCTTACAGAGGAAGAAAAATGTTGAGAATAATATGACTTCTTTTGAAGATAAATCACATGATAATTATGATATGATTGTATGTGAACATCCTTGTCCTAATGGTATTGATAAAATTCCTTATCCAATCCTTAATCAAGATGTGTTGGTTCAATGTATGGATACTTACCTTGTTTCAAATCTTGCAATCATTCCTCAAATTCAAGTGAAAACTTTTCTCTCTCATCAAATTCCGAGATTAATTATTCCAAGTATTATGGGAGAAAATTTTCAATCCACCCTCCTGTCCCAACTTTTTGAGTCTTCTTGTATGGGCTTGTGTTCTAAGCAATCTTTTATCTTCGAAATATTCAGTCAAGAATCTAAACATGGTCACATAATTGGAGAAAATGCGCTTCAATTCCCTTCTCAGTCATCGTTGATGAATAATATTTTTCAATTTATAAATCTTTCTTATGAGTGGTTGGAGAAGGTGCATAAAGACCAGTTTCATCTTTTCTCCATTTCTGAACAACAAATGGGCTTGATCTCATTCATAATTTCATTACATTACAACTTGTCCCCATTTGATTCTCCCATTTTTTCTGGAGTGAATAGAATTGAATGTCTTGGTAGGGTAGAGGAGAAAACAAAGAATTGTTTGGAATGGTTGAATCATGAATCATATTGTCTTCTTCCATCAAGAACGAACTCGCATACCTTTTATGATCCTATTAGTATCTTGATAACTGAGTTTCTAGAAAGTCAATTTCAGCCTTGGCATGATTTCATTCCACATTGTCCAGATCTTTCTTTGAATTTCAAACAAGAAGTTAGAATGGTTTCAATTTTCATTTACATTACTTTTAACCCATCTCTAGCTTGTTGGGTCATTAACTGTAAAGAAAGATCAATGGATTCGTTCAGCAAGTGGTTGCATTGGATTTAAGATCTTACTTAACACTTGTCTAAATTGGTTAGAGTAGGGTAGGTAGGATTGAATAAGCCTTTTCTGGGAAGTAGTTTGTATCTTTTAGCCATTTAGTCTGGCACCTTTTGTCTTTCCCTGAAGCTTGCCTTTGAAGCTCTTAGTGTAGTCCTGAGTTGTTGCCATTTTTTCTGCACAATAAAATCAAACTTTTCTTAAAGTTATCGTTATAGATTAGATTTACTTTCTGCTTTTCAGTTTCAGTATTTTCTTTTATCTACGCATTGTTCTGACGACCGATCTATGAGTTTGGTATAGCTCTATACATTTTGCAGGTAGTGGATGACATTTTGATAGTTGTTGTTGAGCTAGAGTGATTGATCGAGGATACGAGTAGAAGATTGCAAGGACCAAAGATTCTAAGGTTCTCAAGCGCTCTATTCAACAGAGCACTTGTCCCAGCTGGAGCCAGATGTTATCACATATATAGTAGTCAGGCTACCATATTCTATTTTTCAAATTTCAGTACACTGTTTCAGCCTGTTCACTTACATATGAGATGCTAAGATGAGCATCTATGATGGATCACTATTTGATGATGGACTATAGTACTTTCCCATGCCATGACCGAGTCTCAGGAGTCGGGACACTTAGGTTTGAGGACTGATGTAGCCATTTAACCATTTACAAAGCAGTCAATATTGCCCAGAGTTGCAGCAGCAGTTTCTTAGTGGACAGATGTTGGTTCAGTGGTTATTTGCATGTATATGACTCGGCATGTATTATCGTGTGTTATGGTTATTATTGCTTTTATACTCATTCTTGTGACATGTCTTAGCATTCAGTGTCATGATCTGGCGATCATATAAATACATGGACTTGGTTGTATTGATATTATGTATGTAGGTCCCTACTTAGACCTGGAAGTTCTTGACCCGTACTCATTAGTTTTACCCTCCTAAGGATAATAGAGGTGATCATTCCCATAATACTCTGGCTTGCTAGTCTTAGTCTCATTGTTCACTATCTCCACCCATACATTACCTTCCAGTTATGTTTATAACCCGACCTACTACTTAACTAGTGGCATGGAGGACTTTCCCCCACAAGAGCCTCTTTGTTGGATAAGCTTCCTTGTTTATTTGTGTCTCGGCTCTGAGTTGCCTAGCTTGTGTTGGCTAAACCTAAAACAAATAGCGTTGCCATCAATATAATGTATATGGAAATGAAATGAATATCTTGCGAAAATCCCATTCATGAAAAGAAGTGCTTTTGAACATACATGAATGCAAGGCAAGCCTAATGAAATTGGCTTTGAAGTGTAAATGTAAAATGTAAAACCCATGTAACAAGTGTTTTTAAAACACACATGGAGCATGAAGCCTTAATAAATAAAAATCCATGTAACAAATGCATGGATTAAGGCTATGGAAACTCAAAGGCCCAAAAAGCAATGGTTCTTAAAAGTTATATCCAAAGATTGTTGGCCTCACTTGTATTTGATTTGGATTGTGAGCATTTGTCAAGGTGAATAAGCACCTCTGAACATAACTTACCTATTTATGAGACATTGCCATCCCCTGTGTTATTGCTTGTCCGACATATGCTAGAGTGAGTATCCCCTTTCCATATCCAAAGTGTCACTGTGTCAAGTTAGCAGTCACCCTTTAACCTAGCCTTTTGATCTTTAGCCTTCATCCTTCACTAGCAAATTGATTAAAACTATGAAGTGAGTAGGGTCTTGAAAGTCTGGTCTGAGTCATAATTAATAATTAACAAAACTCTATATATTTGGTTGGTAGATTGTCAGTGAAATTATTACTACTTGTTATAATTGTTACTTGAATAATTTGTCTCAATATACCATTCTAGTGCAGTTTTGCCATGTTAAATGGCATGTCAAAGCAGAAGGGTGATTTGATTTGTTCACCTAGGGCATTGTATGAGGAGGGGGTGGTCCAGCCACTTGTTTTTACCATTTTACCCCTCTCCAAGATAAGCTAGTGGGCTCAGTTTGACAACGCAGGCACTCCAGATGACAGTTTGGGCAGTTTCACAGTTCCCTAGGCAGATTAAAAATGGTGAAAATGGCTACTGAGGAATTCGATTTGGGCTACTGAGGCAAGGAAATAGCATGGGATGAGTTTTGATGATGAGTGTGATGTCTTCCACCCCTTCTCCAGCAGTTTCAACATTCAGAAGGACACACACCCATATCTCCAACATATTTTATGATTTTCTAGAGCTTTTGGAGGCTCACGATTTTCCCAGAGAGGCACTATTTTGCACTTAGAGTTATATTTTATTCATATTGTGCCATGGGAACACGCTAGGGTTGTTAGACACTACCCCCTACACCCACCATGAGCTTTATTCATGTTTATTTTGTCATATTGAGTGGGATCCCCTCTCCTAGGGCGATTTGGTCCATTAATGTGTTATATTATTACATTGATCCATGTACTTTATGTTGAGCTCATCTCAACCATTGATTAGAACATTTTGATCTTTTAATCTTAGCCATCCATTCAAAAGGTCGTTAGGATTTTGTTATCTCTCGATCCTATTTAAAGAAGAGAGCTTCTCATTGTAAAGGGGTCTTTGGCTCTTGGAATCTTGATAATAGAAAAACTCTTTTGTGGAAATTCTTGGGTCTCCTTTGCATCTGGTGTTCTTCGATGGTGATTGGAAAGTCTCTTGCATCCTAGCATTTGAGTATTTGTGGTGAGATCTATATTTTCGTGGAATCTTTGTTTTGTCTACAGGAGGGCGACTTCACTTGGGCGTTTTTGTAGGGCTTCCTTAACTTGCTTGTTTGGCATCGCTTGTATCAGGGGGTTATCATTAGTATCATTGTGATCTATGGTTTCATCTTGTTACTTCTTTTGTAACATTTGTCCATTTCTCTTGATGCATCAAATCTGATATGGTTGACGTTTGTTGTGCAGGAGGGAGGGCACATTGGCTTCCTTGGGCAATCGATTTGCATAGAGCACTCATCCAAATCTTCTCAAATTGATCGGGAAGGCATAGATCATCATCATCAAGGCATCTACAAGGTTATCTAGGTAAGAGCCATAGGTTAGTTCTTCTTTTCTTGGTTCCAATCCATTAGCACCTTTATTCTACTGTCAAAACCCTAACTTGAAATAATCGAAAAATTGTGTGGTTCAAACCGCTTGATAAATTGGCAAACCATTTCTGGGTATTGTAGATCGGGTCAAACCCTAAGTAGGTTCTCCTAGACGTCATGCTTAGGTGACTCCACTGGGCCCAAACCCCAAGGCACTAATCTCTCAACCCTAGCGCAACTCCTCACTTAGCCAATTTCTCTTATGCTTTGATCTTATCTCTGAGGCTTGGTTAGTTTGATACTGTCATACCTTTCATCAAGACCATCCTTTGGTACTAGATAGCCCCAATCCTATTCTTAACCTCCCTGCATTGGACACGGTTTCCAAGGCAGTGGATATTATTATCATTTGTTGGTACCTTGATTTTGGATCTAGTAGTAAGACTCATAAGTCAGTTGCATTTCAAACTTGGATCAATTTCGCACTTCATAAACCTCTTGATCCAAACCATAACTCACCTTGTGACTTCATCCATAGATCTAGGGTTTACTTCACCTTACACCTTACGTACTTCAACTTCCATTGATTTGATCCGATGTCTTGGTTTGATCTATCCTGTCGGGAATAGATCTAGGTCTCCCCCATTGTTGTCTTGGGCTAAGACAACATCAAGTGAAGATTGCCTCGATTGGTGTGACAACCATCCATTTGGGAGTTGAGGCTATCTTGGTTTCACCTCTTTGGTTGCCCATCCCTCTACCATCCATCTTGAATCCACCTCATAAGGGCAACTACAAGTTTGGTGATAACATTTTCATGCATTAATGTTTACTACTTGTGTAAAAACTCCTCTAACCCTTAAATTTCAACAAGGATGACACCCCATTAATAGATAAGTATAACAACTCATAAAGAGGTTGTCAAGGACTTTGTGATTGTATAGAGACTCACAAGCTAGCAACCCCCCCCCTCCACATCCATAAGTCTGAATAATTATACCTGTTACCACCCAGTTTGGACT
This sequence comes from Pseudotsuga menziesii, assembly GCA_001517045.1. Lineage (NCBI taxonomy): Eukaryota > Viridiplantae > Streptophyta > Pinopsida > Pinales > Pinaceae > Pseudotsuga > Pseudotsuga menziesii. The sequence continues at coordinate 384,289 of LPNX011170605.1, forward strand.
AGGATGATCACAAAGACATAAGATGAAGATGTACAAAAGGGATTGCAGAGCTAGAACCCTGATCATACATGCCTCTTCTTCATCTTCTTCTTCTTCTTGATTGTATCTACATTTTCCATATCCCCAACAAGGGAATTCTAAAATGAGATGATAAGAGTTCCTTGTCTATAGAAGGCTAGATCATCTAGAATAATCACATTAATGTTGTTGCGGGGTGTTTTTTTCACAAAGATAAGCTTAGGCTCTTGTGGTTTGAGTTTGTTAAGTTTTTTCACTCCTGCCTCCATGCCAGAGCAAGCCTTAATGTCTTTTCCCTAACATGGTGTATACTCTAGAGTCTAGCGTCAATTTGCATTCCATACATCTCATAGTTTAGTCATATGAACATTTAAAAGTTGTAATTTAGGTGCCTTAGGGGTGTTTTAACTCCTCAAAACTATGGTAAGTTAGAAACACTTCTCTTTAAGCTTTTTGAGCACAGGAATAAAAATTTTAAGCAAACCAAATAATTTCAATCTTTTCTTTTCTCTTAAGGTTCAATAGACCAATTTTTGTCCCAATGCACATCAACCATTGTCATCATCATAGTATTTGATTTATGTGGCTAAAGGGGGTGTAAAACACCTGAATATGATGCATTAAACCCTTTAGACAAGATAATTTAACCTAGCACACCCCCTGGAGACAAAATCCCATGATTTTTGCATGTTGGAGACAAATTTGAGACAAACTTGAGTGATTTTAGGAGGTTGGTAAAATTAAATATTCCCCAACTTCCCCCCCTTGAATGAGGCGCCATTTCTGATTGGATTGGTCCCAATCAATCCCTATAGGTCCCCTCCTTTTCTCCTAGGTGGCTCAGGAGGAGCCCTTTAGCTCTAGTTAACTTCATGAGGTGTCAGTTTACACTCTAGTTAACTCCATGAGGTATCATATGACACTCTAGTTCACTCCACTTCAGGAAATTCGCCCCCTCTTCCTATTTTGCTATTTAAGCAAGCTCTCCCCTCTATTTTTTAGTTGGTTACTAGTGAAGCTTGTGCTCCAGCTCTTCCACTTGTGCTCTATTAGAATTGCTAATAAAGAAGGATTTGGAGGTCAGATATGTGTTTCAGTTTCATGTGTGGATGCCATTGTCTCAAGTTATACATATATGAGATAACTGTATCTAGTTTAATTGCTTGGAATTTTTATTTCTTCATAGGCCTTTGAAAGGGTGTTACCACCTAGTAGGGTAAATCTCATTAGATAGATCTCTCTCGAGATTTCCTATAGACTGCTAGATAGGAGATTAGTTCTAAGCATTTTTTCAGTTGTATTGGTGCTTTATCCATCCCTTTCTTGAAGGATTACACTTGAAGAAGAACGAAGATCCAATCTCCTACTTGGCTTTTAATCTAACTTTGCAGGTTCTTCATCTATCAGAAAGTGGGTGGTTAGCCTTATGCAATCCCCTCAAGCTTGGTGGCTCAAAGAGAGACTAGTCCCTCTGTGCATCACTTTGGAACTCCATTTCCCGTCTAAAGGGCATTCTTTCTCTTCACTCAACCTTCTTTTAAAGTATATATTTTCTTCTTTCAGTTACATGCAAGTTTGTATTAGATCTTAAAGTTTTAAAATCATATTATAAATTTATATCTAGATCTTGTACTTGCATGCATATAGATCTACATTTTAAATCATTATATTAAGTAGATCTAAAGTATGAATGTCCATAAGTGTTTACAATAAGTCTAGATCATTAGCCACTTGTACTTTAATTCCATTAAAAATTGTGTTTATATGCACTTTTTAACATTTTTAGCTTGCTGTCCGCTGCCTTGCCAGTCAAAAACAGCATGTTACAGACAGTTACATCCTGTACGTTTGTCATACTAACCCCCTTAACAAGTGGTTGCAGTCTTACTTTGATTGTGCAAGTAAAATCCCTTTTCTGGAGCATCCAAGAGACAAAATTTCTACCATTTTCTATCGTTGTCCAGAACCCTTTTGCTTGTTGTTTTTGGACAGCATTCAAACAGTCAAAAGGGGAAGCCTTGACCATCCAATAGAAAGGCCCAATCTGCTCGCCAAAAGAGGCATTTTTGCTCTATCTTTCCTGTCTCTTTTTTCTTGTTTTGTAAGCTTGGTTGTTGGCCACTAAGGACCAACAGTAAGCACTTCTAAAGGCTGATCAAATCAGCTTGTACCAGCCTAGCAGGGTAGTGGTGTCACATCCCCTTAATCCCCCGAGTCGTTGTCGTGTTTTTTTTTGTATTTTTCGCATGCATCTGTTTACTAGCTTAAGATTAAATCACACTTCATTTGGGAATTTTAAAATCAATCATAGATTTTTTGGCGTTTTTCATCCATCAACATGGATGTCACTAGTAATTAGATCACAGTTCGGTTTGGTGCTCTAATTAATACTAACTTCAATCTAGTCTAGGGATGACTTGCACTTCATTTCATAGATATTTTATCCTTTTTCAAATTAACTCCTAAGTTGCTTTAAGCATTTGTCCTCAGATTATTTTATTTGGGTCTACCCCGCTTGGCTTTGTTTAGGAGTTGGCCTAAACGGAGGGGTTGAGTGTCGAGGTGACAATGACCCCTACTCAAGGCTTGCCCCCAAGGCCACACCCAATGAGTTAAGATTTTTTTCATATGGAGGTGCGGATTAAGCGGCAACAATACCAACAAAGCAATAACAAGTACATCAACTGCCATCATCTCATTCTTCAAACTGAACTTGAGCTTCAATGAAGATCCCCCTGAAAAACTGCCAAATCTGAATGCTAAAAAAATCATTTAATTTGGATAATCTCACTGTTTGAACATGTGAGCCAGAATGGCTGTAATTTGTCCACTAATGTGAACTCCAATATCTGATGAGAAAAAATCATGTGAAATGAATCAGCTTCAAGTCTGAGTCTTCCCAGAAAATGCCTGACAACCCAATCAAATGCCAAGCAACAGTACTAGGTCTAATGACACAAAATGACCACAATATTGCTCTCAGAAAAATGACACAGAAATAGTGCCAATCAACATCCCAATCATTAATTTGAAATTTTGTGTATCACAAGTAATGAAATCTTTGAAACTCCACATTTGTTGTAGTCAAAACTTGAAATCTAACAATCATCATCAATATTCCCCCCTTTGTCCGCTAGAAGGTTAATTCATGGTTTCACTCTAAGTTACCTTTAACCAATTCATCACTGTAACTAGTGGTTTTGGTTGACCACTAATCTTAAACAATGTATCGGGTGGTTTTGGTTGCCCATAACCATTTTCACTTGGTACCATGTATCTAGTGGTTTTGGTTTACTACTGACCATTTTCAATTAATCAATGTACACCCACCCCTGAGGTGCAAGAGAGTACCATTTAGTTTTCATCAATGTACTCCCCCCTTTGAGGTGCAAAAGAGTATCTTTCTTATTTTGTTAGTGTACTTTCCCCCCTTAAGGTGCAATGCAGTGCGATTTTGGAGTCATAGACTCAATTTTCAATTTTTTAGAATTGGGCCCAGTTATGCTGAAAATGATCATCTGTAACAATAGATTGAAAGTCATATGCTTTTGTAACTTCTCCATGCAAATATGTCTTTACTTTGTTTGAACTCAGGACTTGTGTAGAATCTTGGCTTATAAATGCCATCACCAAGAGCTCAGCCAACCATAATGAACTCTTTGCCTTTTAACTTTCTTCTTTTGAAACTTTTCTGAAGTACAATTTGTCTTCCCTTAATAAGTGGTCTCACCCACATGGCTAAGTACCCACATTTCCTCCATACCATCAAACTTCCTAGTCCGTCGAGTCTACTTGATGCGCCTCGCCTATCAATGGATCGATTGACTAAGTCACCTAAGATGATGAATCCAGTCAATTCTCTCTTGCTCTTGGATAAGGAACTTTCTAGTTGGAAATCGACTATCCACCTGAGTCCCAGCATGCAACATGTCGATTGAGACGACATGTTCGATTGTCTACCACATATGTTCTTCTTCTTGGTATTGAGTCAACTGAGATCCTAGTACTATGGCTTTCTTCAGTCAACATCAAATACAGTGACACACAATCATTGTGTGCATCTAACAAACTCGTCAATGGGAAATCAACTATCCACTTGAGTCCAAGTACTCACTCATCGACTAAAACAACGTGGTAAGTTGTCTTCCATGTCTGTTCTCTGTTGATTCTAGTTGATGCGCCTGGCATATCAATGGATCGATTGACTATGTCACCTAAAATGATGAATCCAGTTGATTCTCTCGTGTTCTTGGCTAAGGAACTTTTTAGTGGGAAATTGACTGTCCACTTCATTCCAAGCATACAACACATCGATCGACAGGACATGTTTGATTGTCTCCCACATATCGTCTTCTTCTTGGTATCAAATGAACTAAGGTCCTAGTACTATGGTTTTCAGTCAACATCAACTACTGTGCCACGCAATCACTATGCGCATCTAAAGAACTTGTCAATGGGAAATCAACTATCCACTTAAGTCCAAGTACTCACTCATCGACTGAAACAACATGGTCAGTTGTCTTCCACATCTGTTCTCCTTCTTGGTCCCAACTCAACTATGGTTTCCTTCAGTCGACATCAACTCCTATGCCACTAAATCAATACACACATGGCATCCAATGAAAGGTTGTTCTGTCAATGCCCTTGGACTAGATTGCCATATTTACCCAAGTGCTTGTATGGTCTTTCCTCTTCCTATCGATCCAAAGAAACTTCTACCATGGTACTTTTGGTTTCCAATAAATTCCAAACATTAACTTGCATCTTAGCCTATATTTAATATCAAATAGACAGAAAATCTTGTTGGTCGTTTGCTTTCTTCAAATTAAACAAACAATGTTCATGGCAATTGCTGAAAAGCTCAAAATTATTGTTTCTTCAAGATATTTATTCCATGTACAGTATTCATTACATCAAAGAAAGCTTATAGCTGCTGTCTGTGTACTTTTCTCTTTTTAAACCATATGAATTTTCAGATATAAATAGATGTATCAAAAAAGTAATCTATGTTCACAATTTTACCACATTCAATAAAAATAGCTCCAACAAAATACAGAAATGAACAAGAAGATCATGTTCTGACAACATCAAATATTTTATCCCACCTAAAATCCACTTTACTTTCATGCATACTTCATAGTGCTCCTGTACTGCCACCATGTGGCCTTTCAAAATTTATGCTCTTGTATATGTAACAGTTTCAAATACATAATATTGAAACTAGGCAAGCACAGAACTTTCAGGATTAAGATATGAGAAGAACAAAATATAGAATACCTTGGAATTTCTCCAGTTAGAGAATGTCACCATCTTTCTTGACAGTGATGCTAGGATTGAATTAATGATTTTCAGCTTTAGTTCCCATTAACCCAGCTGTTACTTGAACCCAGCTAGTAACTCCATTTCACAAAGGACCAGGGTGTGTACACTGTATACAAGCTTCCAACTTAATATTTGCTATATTTTTAACTGTTTTTTAAATTTTGGGGGGGTATCCCCTGTTTTGAGGGATGTCCCTTGATATGATCTGGAGAACATTGGGTGTTTCCCTGGCTGCCTAGGGGAAAACCATCCCAAGCCCAGTTGCAGGACAGGCATCCCCATACACAGCCCGGATACAGGAAATGCATCCCCACACTGGATTCACATCTCTTAAGGTAGGTCATGCTAGCACTGGCTTCCTTAATATTGGAAACTTATAAATTACCAACCCCAATTAAATATATAATTTCATTTGTCTCTCTGATCAGTAATCATGGAATCAATCTCGATCAGAAAAACATTACATAGGGTCCAAATCCAGGGATATAATATATATGAAAAGCTCAGTGCTTCAAGTACCTTGGGCATTGACTTACCACAGTTTGCTTCAAATGGTTTATCAGAAACACAATACTGGAGATTACGATGCAAATTTGGAGATTATGAAACAAATTTGGAAATTGAAATTCAGTACCCTTGATGGTTATACCGTTATACGTCAATATCAACCTTTTTAGATCATGAAATAGCACTAACTACTTACCTCGTCAATGAAAATAACTGATGGCTTCCTTGCAACTGCAACAGAAAAAAGGGCTTTCATGAGTTTCTCTCCCTCTCCAACCTGTCTCACATGACCATTTGCTTGGGGTCAAAATTACAGCTAATATTGCATAGGCATCAACTGATGTAGGTAAGTTGGTGTACCCATTTTGATGTCAAGGAAGATGCTGCAATGCTAAAGAATGTGGCTGTACATTCTGATGCGACTGCTTTAGCGAGCATTGTCTTGCCATTCCCAGGAGGCCCAAAAAGAAGTAAACCTTGCAAAGAATACATAGGATTTTTAAGTGCATACTAACCATGATACATACAAAATATGCATTATCTTTTTTAACCCATCTACTGAAGCAGGAATTGATAAAAATGCACCTCGAGGAGGTTTTCTAAGACCAGTGAAAAGATCGCTTCTTTGGGTAGGTAAAATAACCATTTCCTTCAAAGCTTGTTTGGCTTTTGCAAGTCCAGCTGAAATGAGAAATATCGAAAAAATCAAAACTATCCACCAAAAATAGCATATAAAATAAGAAAATGAGGCATTAATGACTTGAGAATCTCTTACCAACATCATCCCACCTAACTGCTGGACTTCTATCAACAATTACACTCTCTATAATTTCAAGAAGTTTTGGATCTACCCCTTTAACATCGCTTCTATTGGCCCCTTTAACATCGCTTCTATTGGCTTGAGAACTGGCAGCAAGATCTCCTGGGCTGTTCCTTCTGGAAATATTGGGCTTCAGATTAGATATATTTTGCTTGGAGTGAGAGGAATTCTTAGGAATTGGTTGAGTTGCTGATCTAGCTAGCATTCGAGATTGCAGGGGCCTGGATACTTTCTGGAAAAACAGAATGGAATTCTTTCTCAGATTCACAAAATGAATTGACACAAAAGCCACAGATTTAAACAATGCAAGTAAAACAAATATCATTATTATTCTCCACAAAGAAAGAGTTATAGCAAAATTTAAAGCAGTTATTCCTTTTCAATAAATTTATGAAGATGCTATCATTAATATTCAAAAGATCTACCAAGCCTTTGGCATTTAAGATCAGCACCTGATTTGATGATTCCACTGCTGAAATGGCGGTCCAAAATATAGCACAAGAAAACACATTGCATGTCAAAATTCTTGCACATCACTGTCATTGGAATTAACATAAACCAAAAACTTTCTAAAACTAGAAACCATTTCTACTCAACACGGTATTAAAATTGCCGGCCTCAAATTTAAGGCTCTATTCAGCAAAATAATAACAATAATAAGGACCTACAAAAGAAGGCAATGGACAATCAAAATTATTTTGTATAGAAGAAAAGACAGGCAATGATTACATAGTTATGATAGAGGTACTAATTTCCATTGTCTCCTCATGTAAGGGCACATTAATACCTGTGTCACATGGTTCGGATTCGAATTTGAGTTCGGCGACCTTGAAATTCAGTTCAAATTCGAATTTTTTAATATGGTTCGGGATGAGGTTCAGCATTAGGTTCGCCAATATATATATATTACCTAACCCTACTGCCCTCCTGCCGCCGCTTTCATCTTTTTGTCCGCTGGTTCCCGCATTCTCTTCGTTTGCTTGCACAGCCCATTTGCTGCTCTCGAGTCCCCTGCTCGCTGCCAGCAGCCACAGTCCTGAGTCCCCTGCATTTACCATTGTGCACCAGCAGTCCAGCACCATTGCTCGGTTGCATTGGCGCAATGCAACTGCATACTCATGAGTCGTGACTCAACAAGCAACTCCCAGTCCTGAAGTGACGGCGTCATCTAGTGATCCCAACCGAAGTGATGGCGTCATCTAATGATAAATCTGCTACATTTTTTGGTTTTCCTGATTTCACATCCGTTTTATGTTATATTTCATTTTCCTCCAGTGTGCATGCAGCATTGAGCATAATGATAAATATGATATATTTCATGGTATGAAATATATCAGATTTATGCTCAATGCTTTTGAAATATATCAGATTTATCATTATGCTCAATGCTGCATGCACACTTGAGGAAAATGAAATATAACATAAAACAAATGTGAAATCAGGAAAACCAAAAAATATAGCAGATTTATCATTAGATGACACCATCACTTCGGTTGGGATCTCTAGATGACGCCGTCACTTCAGGACTGGGAGTCGCTTGTTGAGTCACGACTCATGAGTATACAGTTGCATTGCGCCAATGCGACTGAGCAATGGTGCTGGACTGCTGGTGCACAATGCTAAATGCAGGGGACTCAGGACTGTGGCTGCTGGCAGTGAGCAGGGGACTCGAGAGCAGCGAATGGGCTGTGCAAGCAAACGAAGCGAATGCAGGAACCAGCAGATGAAAAGATGAAAGCGGCGGCAGGAGGGCAGTAGGGTTAGGTAAAAAAATTAATTATGTTAAAAAACAAAAACCCACCCAAAATTCTGCCAAAATTTGCCTTGAAATCTGATGAAATTCACCCTAAATTCGCTGCAATTCACCTTGAAGTCCGTTTTAACATTCGAATTCGTATCGATTCGATTCGTTGAAGTTTGCCTCTTTGAAGTTCGATTCGATTCGCCTTGGAGTTCGGCGATGAAATTCGCCAAACTGAAACAAATTTTAATTTTTTGATAAAGTTCACCGAATTTCAAATTTCATGGAAGAGATTTGCCAAACAATGTGACATAGAGTTATACTATGTTAGCAGAAGCAGCACATGAGAGAGTTGTTACCGCAAGAAACCTGACTAAAACTGAAATGGCATCAGAAGTGCCATTTCTGGTGCTTGTTTTCCATTTTTGGTTGAGAAACACATTCTTGGGAAATAGCCAGCATTTCTGCTAGCCATTTCTTTCAGGTTTTGGCTGCAAGAACAACCAGTTAAAAAGGCCAAAGAAAACACAAATTATTATAATAAAAACGCCATTTCCTGTGCCCATTTTCATTTTTTAATCAAGAAAGCTGTTTTTTTAGACGACAGCATTTCTGCTCAAACATGTTATCTTTTGGGATTACTCCAAAAGTGTTTTTGCCTAGCTAGGAGAGTGCTAGGTCTCCCAGTCCATTGTGATGCTTGATGGACATCTGGATGGCTCAATTTGAGTAGAGATGTTTGAACTTATAGTGCTAACATAGCACACTTACCTAGGAGGTTTCTATCCTATGTGGCATGATCATTGGGTGCACACAATAGGGGAGTAGGTTGATTATGAGAGGTACCCACCTAGGAGGATGGACACTAGGCATTCAGAGGATTCACTTAACCATGAGAGCATGGGACCATGTGACATACGCCTTGGAGGTTTGATACTTGACTTGAGGTTACTTGGGTTGAGAAGCATACTTCACAGAGGTCGGTTGTGCCATGCAGACCCAAACACATGTTGATGAAAAGCATCGGAGCAACTACCTTGGCACACATGTTGAGGAGCATTAGGCACAAGAGGACATATGGAACATAGCTAGAGGAGGAGCACTTTGCATTAGGACACTCGGAGAATGAACCACCATGTAATATGAAGTGTTGGTGTTGGAGTTTGTGCAACTTCAGAAGCTATTCTTATTGTCCTCCTTCAAGAATTGAACTTGTTGTAATCATTCATACAAACCCTAGAAAGAACAATGTAAACCTTGGGGTGAAAAGCCAACAATAAAAGAATAAATATAAATTATAAAATATAAATTTATTATTGCACCCCCAAGTGAGGTCAGCCTCAGTTAATTTCTGGGTGGGAAAGCAATATAAATAGGAGGCGCCCCTCCTCATTATTACACACAACAGAAGCGCAACAGCCCAAGTGAAGTGCGCAGTTTCTGGCAGAAGTGCAGCTACACAACAGCTCAAAAGAAGATTGTTTTTCAGGGTTTCATATTTAAAAAGCATTTTCATATTTTTATTTTTCCTTCTTCATTGTACTCTGATCTTAGAATTATTATCTCTAGATGAAGGTTGCTGGGTTTTCTCCCTATTGGGTTTCCCAGGTGAAAAATAATTGTGTTATTGTTCTGTGCTTTGTCTATCTTCTAGTGATCCTATTGATAAATGCAATTAAGATATACTGCTATAATCTTCAAGAAAATCTAACATGGTATCAGAGCAATACTAGAGGAAGCCATTGCCAGAACTTTGTCGACCACCTGTCGAAACTAGGGTTTCATCTTTCAAGGTCTTCACCCAACTTTTTGGCAAAAAAAGAGCCTTGGGAATTTCACTCTAAGGAGGGCACATCTAATTGGTGAAGACTGAATTAAATTCTGAGAAGTTTCAATTTTGACCTAATTCTACAGCTGCAGCAGAAATTAGGGTTTCAATTTTTTACCTACTCCCTCCAGAGTTTTGGCCCAACTCTACCTCTTCTCAACTTGCCTCTCTAGGGCGCATTTACTTGTGGAGTCAGTTTTCCAAAACTCTAACCTTCAGTTTTGACCTAGTCTCTGCTAGGGTTTCAGATCCAAAACTACAGTCAAGATGATCAACATGAAGGTTGAAGATCGTCTGGAAGGAGGTTTCAGCTTCATCCCCTGGAATTCTAGGGCAGCCTTCAAAACCTCACCGAAAAATCACGAAAAATTGAAAAAGTAGCGAGTTTTGCTCCTAGCCGATTTTTCGGTGAGCAAAAATCGCGATTTTTTAAAAAATCGTCGGAGCACGACTTTTTAGGAAACCGCGTGAGTCGATGTGAGAAATCGCCCAGGCAAGTAATCCGCGGCCTAATAAAGGAAAAAAACGGTTTTTTTATGTCATTTGGTAAATGAGCTTGTTGGAAGTGGAGGAGAAGGGCTTGATGAGACCACCAACACCTTTGGAGGCTTTCAAACACCATTTAGCATCTCAACCAAGGATTTTTGTGGATAAGTGTTCAAGGTATGTGCATTTTATCCCATTGTTTTTCTATCTTTTCCATGGACTGTTTGAAAGATTTCTTGCATATTTCATTTACTATTTCTTGCAAATTTCTTTGCTATTTGTTTTTACTATTTTGCCATTGATTTCCATGCCCCAAAAAATGAAAAACAGTCCCAATGTAATTGGGGGTTTTAAAAAATTAGAATGGAAAATAGCATGCTTGTTTTTTTACTTCTTAGCCACCCTCTTCTTCTTATCTTTCATGGCTTAAAATCTAAATTTAGAGGTCTGATTTTTTAAGCCAGAATGTTGCTATTATTTTCCATTGGAGTTTAATGTAATTTTTTTTGTTTTTGTGCCCTAGGGTTGCATTTGAGTTGAAGCGTTCCAATTGCAAAAATGCCAAAGATATTGGACCCATTTTGGCAGTACGGTGAGCCCGAAGATGGCAACAATAGGCAAAATTTGACTTGCAAATTATGTGGGCATCACATGTCAGAAGGGGTTAACAGGTTGAAATACCATCTAGCCAAACTACCTGGCCATGATGTTGGTCTTTGTACTGCAGTGACCCCAGAAATCATGAGATCTACCCATGACACCATCCATGAAAAAATGAGAAAGAAGGATGAGATCACTACAAACAGAGCTCAGCTTGCAGCTTTTGGCCAAGCAAGAAGTTTAGGTACATCTCTATCTACCACTATCGGTGAGGGTAGTGGGAGGGGCTCCACAGCTTCACCTCTTGGGAGGGCGGGGCTCGCATCCCATTATGTTGGACCAGGCTCACAACCTTCTATCAAGTCAGTTATAAAGAAATCAGAAAAGGTAGAAGCGGACAGGGTAATGGAAAGGTGTCTTTACTGGAGTCACATACCTCTCAGCATTGTTAAAAACAATCCATTTTGGCAACTGATGTGTGATCCCATTGCAGTAGTTGGCCCAGGTTATAAAAGTGCCACCTTTGAGGAGTTGTGGGGCCCAATCCTTCAAGCATAAAAGATGGACATCGATGCTAGGTTGGCAGAGTTCAAGCAGTCATGGGAGAGCACTAGATGCACAGTCATGTCAAATGGGTGGACAAACAGTAAGGGTAGAAGCCTTATCAACTTCTTGGTACATTGTCCTAGAGGTACCATGTTTGTAAAATCAGTTGATGCATCGGCACATGTAAAAGATGCGGCACTTTTATGCGAGTTGATGGATGGGTTCATCTAGGATATTGGAGCGCACAATGTTGTGCAAGTTATTACAGATAATGCAGCTAATTATGTGGCTGCTGGCAGGATGCTTATGGATAGGTAACCCTCTTTGTTTTGGACTCCATGCGCAGCTCATTGCATTGCTTTGATGTTGGAGGATATGGGGAAAATTCCCTTTATCAAGGTGGTGATTGATCAAGCTAAGGCCATCCCTAAGTTCATTTACAACCATGGTTTTGTTCTTAGTCTCATGAGGAGGCACACTAAAAACAAGGAGTTGAAGCATCCTGCAATCACTCATTTTGCCACCACATTTATTACTCTTCAATCTTTGCTTCAATGTCAATTTGAGTTGAAGCAAATGTTTGTTTGTGATGAGTGGCGTGATTGTGCTTACAACAGGAGAGAGGATGGAAAACCATTGCCAAGCTAGTGTACACTGATGCCTTCTGGGAAGGAATGGAGGAAGTGTGCTCGGTTAGTGAACCCTTAATGAGGGTTCTACAACTTGTTGACGGTGATAAGCCCGCAATGGGCTATTTATATGAGACCATGAATAGGGCCAAAGAGACCATTCGGAATTTCTATGTGGGAAAGGGTACCCCAGGGCATGACAGGCACATATTGTTATGGGAGTTGATTGATACTCGATGGACTGGGATGCTTCATCGACCCATTCATGCAGCAGGACTCTTCCTCAACCCCGCATTTGCCTACAGATGCAATTTTAATTTTGATGGTGAGGTTTTGGAGGGGCTTCTCACTTGTATTCGGAGGATGATACTTGATTATAACACTCGCAATGCAGTCAATCGCGAGATAGAAGTGTATCCGGATGGTACTGGAGTATTTAGCTTCGCTGATGCTATTCGTGACAGGACCGAATTCATGCTAGGTACGTTATTAACTTATTAGACCGTTTTAAGTTTTCACCTTTGTTTAAAAGATGAATTATGATTTATTTATATTTATTTCTTGTTTGGTGACATGTAGCCACTTGGTGGCGAACCTATGGTGTGAGGACACCAAATTTACGAAAATTTGCCATCAGAATCCTTAGCCAAACCTGTACAGCTTCAGGATGTGAGTGGAATTGGAGTGTATTTGAAAAAATACATGCAAAGAGACACAAAAGGTTAGAAACTTAGAACTTAGAATTTGAACAAAGCAATTGCATTTAAATGTTTAATGCAAGTTATAAATCTACGATCCTCTAGACTCTAAATTTTTTTTATTAACCTCTTACAGGTTGGAGTTCACACGTCTTAATGACTTGGTGTATGTTCATTACAACCTCCGCTTGTGGATGGCACAGATACAGAAAGAACCAGATACAAATGCCATCTCCTTGGACAATATTGATATATTGTCTAAGTGGAGGGTGGAGATTGAGACTCCTATCATGGAGGAGGCACCTGCATGGCTAGAGGAGGGGCAAGTGGAGGAGGAGGAAGAGGTGGTTGGAGGCACCATGCAGGGTGATGTGCTAGCATCGCCACCACCTTCTACACAGCTTCATACATCTAGTCCTCCATCCATCACTCAGCGTCGAGTATTAAATGCAGGCTCAGGGCCTTCTACTGCTACTTCTAGTGCTAGGGGCAAGCTCGACAAAAGACCCATGATATATCCCCGTAAAAGGGGAAGAGGGCATTGATATTAGATAGCTAGATGCTAGTTTTCCTCAGATACATTTATATATGTGATGTCATTTTGTATTGTTTAAACTTTATACACTTTTGAGTCCTTGATTGGACAACTATGATGTTTCAGACTTTCAGTATCAACTTTGATGTATCGTTCTATATTTGGCCTGACTACATGATGATGATATATATCAATGCTTTCTTCATATTTATGTTCCAATATGTTTTTCTGATGTTATTGTTGCTATATATGTTTAAAATTCTAAAAAAAATGCATGTATTTTCTATTTTTTTAATGTTTGCCGACTTTTGCCAATTTCTCCCGATTTTTTTGCCGATGTTGCCGAGAAGTTGTATTTGGGATCCTCACCGACTTTTTGCCGAGGCCGACTTTTTCAACATTGGTCTAGGGTTCTTCTCCTACTAGAAGAAAATGACCTATTACAATGTGTAAATGAAAAGGTCGCAGAAGACAAACCTCGTTGGAGAAAGGATGGTGCCAAAGCAAGGAGGATTTTAGTGGACTCAGTTAGAGATCACTTGGTTCCTCAGATCTCAAAGAAGACGATGGCGAGGAAGATGTTCAAAAGTATAAAGAAGCCATTTGAACACAGTAGCATCGATGTGACTCTCACATTGAGGAATCAACTGTCGAATATGAAGATGATGAAGTCCAAGAACATTGCTTCATATTTCATGAGGATCACCAAGCTCCGAGACAAGCTGAAGTCCAGTGGAGACAATCTTGAAGAAAAGGATCTTGTCATGACCACCCTAAATGGTCTTCCACCATCTTGGGAGTCCTTTATCCAAACTATAAGTGGTCGAACCAAGTTGCCCAAATTTGATAAACCATGGGCAAAATGCACTCAAGAAGAAACCAAAATTGCGACACGTCAAAGACTTCATGGCACTCAACTTGAGAAAAATCAAGCGTCTGTATCCCATACCAAGAAAGGCAACGAAAAGGGAAGGAAGTCGTGCATCCACAAGCATCAAGATAAGAGATCAAGTCCTCCCCCTGATCAGAAGAAACATTAGAAGGATCTATCTCAGATCCAATGCTACGGATGCAAGAAATACGGCCATTATGCCAGTAGCTGTCGAAGTTCAATAAAAAGGAAGCATGAAGCTTCAACTGCTAATCTGCTAATGTAGAAGAAGACCCTCCTCACAAGGAGCCAAGGAAGGATGATCATTTGGAATTCTTCTTCTAAGAAATGATATGAAGATCCAGATTGTGATGATCGTCAAGCAATCATATGAAGATCAGTGGACTCTGGCAGTGGGAGCCCACCCACACAACTACAAAAGATAAGTATTTTATTTTACATGCTCTAGTAGATTAGATCTGGTTGTTTTTTAATATGTTCTACACAGATCTACATTTATAAAATCAGGTAGTTAACAAGTAGGCTCATCTAGTATTTGTTATACACATGATTGTTTAAATAGCCTATCATGCTGCACAACCCATCAAGGATGACAACTCCTTTATAACATACTTGGAGCAGTACACACTCTTAATGGTATGCTATAATGGAGACCATAAGAATCCAGATAATGGCCCTACGTGTGTTTTGTCAAAGCATTAACTAAAAGGTTGCCTACAGTATTTTGTTAATACATTGATTATGAAACATTGCTAACCATCTGACAGGATTTGACTTGTAGGGAATGCCATGATCTACAAAGACAAGTGATCCCATTGATATACGGATGGAACGGAAGTAGAAATCCTCTAGAAGCATGTATTATGAGTCTCAAACCTAGAATAATCTCATGCAGAGATTTGGTGATCAGAAGTAGAAAGCTTCTACGAATGTCGTTCTATATGTTGCTTCAACAAGATTTACTCAACCAACTTCTCAGAGACAGAGGGAGATATCCCTCAAAGACAAGGATTCTAGTCTATTACATATGATAGAAACTTGACGACACTGATGCCGTGACTCAAACAAGACAATTGAAGGATCCTTGATGAACCTGGTCGTCACCAGGATGGACAATTACTTTCCAGTCTACATTCATGTGCTCAAGTTAGAACCTTCAGGCAAGAAGGGAACATTCGTGGGATATTGCAAGTCTTCAAAGGCTGACAGAATATACATCCCAGGATCAAGGCAAATCGAAGTCAGTCGAGATGTAACCTTTGAAGAAGAAATGGCTATCCAAAAAGGAAGAGGATCAGATATCGAGATTAATGATGATGAAGAGATGAGATCATCTCCCCTCCAAACATTAAGAGGGAGTCTGAAGAAATGAATAAATCAATCAGTTCCATTGATCCAGTTGAGCAAGATGATGCTCCCACAGATATGGCAGTAAGTCGAAAAAGACCCAGATGGGCACAACAGACCTCATAGGATGCAGAGGGGCATGAAGGTCCACATGGCACTTTCCGAGAAAGCAAAAGACCTCAGAGGTTCTCCAGTTATGTTGCATTGATGAGTCATGCATCCAGACACCAAGTTTGGAAGGATGCCATGGTGGAAGAATATCAATCCATCATGAAGAATGATGTGTGGGAGATTGTACCGAGACCTGAGGGGAAGTCAGTTGTAACTTCCAGATGGCTATACAAAATCAAACATGGAGCAGATGGGAGTATTGAAAAATACAAGGCCAGATTTGTTGCCAAAGGGTTCTCTCAAAAAGAGGGAGTCGATTATTATGAGACATTTTCTCTTGTGGCTCGATACACTTCCATCAGATCGATCATTGCTATTGCTTCAGCTATGGGACGGAAGTTGCATCAGATGGATGTCAAGACTGCCTTTCTCAATGGTATTATTGAGGAAGAAGTATATATTGAACAACCATAAGGGTTTGTTGTCCATGGAAAGGAGCCTCACGTATGCAAGCTGAAAAAGGCATTATATGGACTCAAGCAAGCACCTCGTGCTTTGTATGGATGGATAAACGGATTTCTGGTGAGTCTGGGATTCACCAAGAGTGATGCAGAACCCAACCTTTACTACAAGGTTGTGAATAATGAGCCACTGATTTTGGTATTATATGTTGATGGCTTATTTCTTACCGAAAATGAGAAACTTATCTTATGGTGTAAGAAGAAACTCGCCTCTGAGTTCGAGATGAAGGATCTTGGGTTAATGCACTACTTCTTGGGATTAGAAGTATGGCAGAGGAAAAAAGAGATTTTCCTAAGACAAGGAAAATACGCCATAGATATACTGAAGAGATTCGGAATGTTGAAATGCAAATTTGAAGAAGCTGAGGGATTCTGCTTTAGATTCAAATTTGATTGATCCCACCATGTATCGCCAATTGATTGTGTCCTTGATGTATCTGATGAACACCATACCAAACATTTGTTTTGCAGTGAATGCTCTCAGTCAATTCATGTGCGAACCGAGGCAGATTCACTGGATTGCTGCAAAACATGTACTCAGATACTTGCGTGGCACTGCGGGATATGATCTACGATATGACTCAGATTGTGACTTAAGATTACAAGGGTTTACAAACTCAGATTGGTCCGAATGCACTACAAATAGGAAGAGCATTTCAGGATGTTGTTTCAGGTTGAGTTCTGCAGTAATTTCCTAGTACAATAGGAAGCAGAACTCAGTAGCTCTCAGTACTACAGAGGCATAGTATATGACTGCTAGTTCAGCAGCTAGAGAAGCAGTTAGGCTTCATAAACTTCTTGCAGGATTGTTGGCCAGATTCTAGAGCCAACCGTGATTCACTATGATAACCAAAGTTGTGTGCAGATGTCAATGAATCCTGTATTTCACGACAAGTCAAAGCACACAGAGATTTAGTATCACTTCATACATGATATGGTGCAGAAAGGTGCGGTCGAGCTCCAGTATATTTTGACAAAAGACCAGACTGCAGATGTTCACACCAAGCCTCTTCCCAGAATGAAGTTTGAATACTTTCGCGGAAGACTTGGAGTAGAAGAGAACGTATCCCTCCTTGAGAGGGAGAGATGACTAAGAGACATTTACCATACTTTCACCCAGGCACCTCTACTCATCCAGGTTCTCAGCCAGGTATGGGAGCAATCCCATCGGCAGATGAGAAGGCCAGGTGGTAAATGGTCGGGTTCACCCAGGTACCTCTGCTCATCCAGGTTCCCAGCTGGGTATGGGAGAAATCCCATCGACAGATGAGACAAACAGGTAGTGTTACCACCTAAGTTGTACTTAGTGGTTTTTATCAAGTGAGCCTAGTGAACCGAACAAAGATTTTTTGTTTGGACTTCAGAAGACCTTCGGAAGTGCTTCTGGGAAGTGCTTGTTGTACTATATCACATGTTCATACCCCCTTGGGGAAATTGTAATAATGTTCTAGCATGATAGTGTCTGTAAAAGACTCGGTCTCTTAGAGTTTATTTGTCAATCCAATCAACCCAGGGTGTTTTTTCCCTTGGTTATTATTGGTTGTTGAATAAACGACTAATCATTTCTGAGTTTTTCACTCCATACCTCCAAAGTTGGAGTGGTCGACTTGGCATTTAGGCCCATTGAGGTTATTAGAGTCTATGTGTCAATGTATAAACATGCTAGGCATCATGGTCGAGTCATATGAACATGTCTAAGTTCCTCTAGGTTTTTTTAAACTTTTTTAAATTTTTAATTTTTTCAGTGTTTCTTATTAAAATTTAATTTTTCCAAAACTCAGGCTATTTTTTAATAGTTTAATTGGAAAATTTGGTTTTGTAATAAAAGTGGGCCAAATAATCAGTTTCAGTCATGTAGGTGCTTATTTTCAAGATAAGAGCACCATGTAAACCCATGGATCCATTTTTTTCAGGTTTTGAGTGATTTTTCCATCACTCGGGTCAGAAATCCCCAAAAATCAATTATTGATTATTTTAATTAATAAATTGATGAATAATGGAGCAAATCCAAAATCCTATATCAGTGGATTCTCAGCCGATTTGATTGAAATCAGTCAAATCTGAACCAGATTGACTGGATCTGGCAAATCCTTGACTGAAGGAGGTGATCTAGACAGATCCAGAGTTGATCTTTAGCATCCTTTATGGGGAATTTCGCCCTCCCTGTCTCCTCCACACGTTTGGGCTCATCTGGATGAGTTTTGGTGCATGCTTCAGTCAACAGGTTGAGGTGTCAGTTAGATCAGCTCTCCAATTGACAGTTGCACTCAATGAGACTCAGATCTGGCTCAGTTAGACACAAATCAAGCATTGATGGACTCTCCTTCAGCTACAGTGGTCTATCTCCTTGGGATTTGCGCCCCCCTGGGCTAGATCTCCTGTTTTTTGTATAAATAAAGCACAGGTTGCCTCTTCCAAGCTAGTTAGAACTGGGATTGAGATGCTGCTGCTATTGTACTGTTGTTATTGTTCATTTGAAATAAAGAGAAGCTTTGGAGGCAAGACGGTGTTATGCCATTGTATGTGTGGATGATCATTGCTATTTTTTACTGAGGTAACCTGTATCTCTGTTCATAATTTGCTAATTATTTGTGGATTCATTGCTAAGATTGATAATAAGCTTATTAAAATCTTGATAGGAAAGCTTTTCAATAAGTTTATTGGCCATCTCTTTCCTTTGATGCATGTTTAGAGATCTAGATTCAGCATGTTTTATAAGTTTATATGCTTGTTATTCTGAATCTCTGTGTATGTACTCATCGGATCTCACAAGTATTTCGGCAAGTCTTTGATTTCAGTTGCAGGTTCCTAGATTGGAGAGGATGCTGATCTAGTTTGCTTCTATACTCTCTCCAAAACCATCCAACGGCATAGTCCCTCGACATTCCACCTGAAAGCTCCACGGTGGATCTTCAAGACTACCAACACTTCTCTTCTCCTCTTCCTCCTTCAAAATCTTAATTTCTCTTCAAATTGGTTACTATTAAAGAATCTTATTGCTTAGATCTGTCTCAATAAGAAAATCACATATAGATCTAGTTAGTAAGATCCTTTCTTAAGTTTAGATCTCAGTTCCTTTTGGCATATAAAGTTATATTTTAAGAGATCTAGCTGAAATTACCCTCTTTTTTGCAAGCATTTTAAGGAAAATTTGTAGCTTGCTAATAAGGTAGTTTCCTTTGCTGTACTTTAAAGTTTCATATTCTGCAAGAAAAGTGCATATCTCATTGGCTGCCCAAACAGCAAGCCAAGATCCCAAGGAAACCTTGCTTTCCTTGGTTCCTTTTTGCAAAACTAGATTACCCCCGTTTAACAATTTTTACTTAGTTGTTTTTCGGTAACAAGCATGGTGACCCAAAACACTTCTAAAGTGTGTTTGGGCACATTTGGTTTTAATTGCTCACTGTTTTTTAGCAGGTCCAACAAAAAAAGAGAAGGAGACTCCGCCCAATTTCCGACTCTTGGATGAACCAGAGCTTCCCGGAAGCTTCCCCCACCGCTGTGTTTTAATTTTAGCTTGTTACAAGCTTGTTGTAAGCCTTTGGATCCCAGATAACAAGGACCAAAGTGCATCAATTTTAATTTGCTGATATTGTAAATCGCTGCTAATAAAAAGAAAATGTCTTTTCGAATAGGCTCTTTCGAGCCTATTCACCATCCCCCCTGGGGGGATTTGCGTCTATGTAATTTTTTTTTTTTACTTTTTGTTCATCTCTTTTAAATCTAGCATAGTTCTAATTTGCAGGGTAGTATACTTTGATTTATTATCATTTCCATATTCCATATCTGAGGTTTCAAAGTAATCTTAATACTTACCCCACGACTTCCCGATTGACCCGAAAGGGGAAAGAGATGCATGATAGGACTAATTAGAAAACCGGCATTGTGTATCTTTGTTTTCCTTTTCATCAATTGTTTCATCAGCTATAATAAAATTAACCCCTCCTTGATTCCCCGATTGAGATCCACTTGGATCGAAAGAGGTTCCTGGAGGGTTTTCTTTTTAACAAGAACACCTGTCTTAAAATTTACTAAAATTGACAAGACTCCGGTGTGTATGCTCTGCACTTGGCTGCAGTTCGTCCGATCAGTCAAGCTGCATCAAAAGCACTTGAGTGACTAGAATAATTAGGATTCACTCTCCCAAATTGACAAACCATCAGGTGAAAATCCAACACCTAGATCAAACCATTAAGGTGGCAAAATACCGAAAGGAAGCCGGAACTCCTGAAAAGTGACCTCGGGGTGTCGATCTCTGTTACACTTGCGGGTGCATTATGAACAATAGCCTCAAAGACTCCATTCAACCCACATATTCCTTGCGGGTAGCCGTGACAGTTTAGTTTTGGACATACTCCAAGTACTCTCAGGTATATCTGTAGTCCCCCCCCCCTTCGCCTAATTTTAATCAACTCATATTTCACATTAACTTAAAATGTACCAAGAGGCAATCGCAAAACATTCACTCCAAGCACATGCAAGTACATTGATTATCTTTGACTCCATTTTAAGGCACTAGCTATTTTCTTTCTATATATATATATATATATTGGGTCTCAGCATTGTGCTTTCGTGCGCTCATTTTGTATCTTGTCATCTATGGTTGTTTATGATTAAATTTCAAACTCCTAAGTAACTCATTCAATTTAACATCACCATACTAAATATTTTTGCCTTAGTGACTTAATAGGGTCTACCCCCCTTGGCTTCGTTAGGAGTTGAGCCTAAACGGAGGAGTCAAGAACAAGGTGACAGCCTTGACTCGAGACTTGCCCCCAAGGACACACCAAGCGGCTTGAAGATTTCGGCCACGTGACCCACGTGTGTGAAAGGTGGCAACAGGTAGTAGATGGTCGAGTTCACATAGGTGCCTCTGCTCGTCCAAGTGCTCAGCCAGGCATGGGAGAAATCCCATCGGCAGATGAGTCGGACAGGTAGTAGATGGTCGTGTGATTGCACAGGTACCTCTACTCGTTCAGGTTCTCAACCAGGTATGGGAGTACCCCATCAGCAGATGAGACGAACAAGTAGTAGACGGTCGCGCACGTGTGCTCATCCAGGATCTCTAGCCAAGTATGGAAGTATTCCATCGGTAGTAGAGATAGATAGGTAGCAGAAGATTCTCTCTTAGACATCTGGATAGAACAAATTTATAAAGACAACCTTCAGTACGTTTAGAGATGATGGAGACGGTATACAGATGAAACCCGGATGATGATGACGTTGACGAAGACCGAAGAATACATTCCTTGTTGAGAGGGAGTGTTGGAGTTTGTGCAACATCAAAAGCTATTCTTATTGTCCTCCTTCAAGAGTTGAACTTGTTGTAATCATTCATACAAACCCTAGAAAGAACAATGTAAACCTTGGGGTGAAAAGCCAACAATAAAAGAATAAATAAAAATAATAAAATATAAAATTATTATTGCACCCCCAAGTGAAGTCGGCCCCAGTTAATTTCTAGGTGGGAAAACAGCATAAATAGGAGGCGCCCTCCTCATTATTACACACAACAGCAGCGCAGCAACACAAGTGAAGTGCGCAGTTTCTGGCAAAAGTGCAGCTACACAGCAGCTCAGAAGAAGATTGTTTTTCAGGGTTTCATATTTGGAAAGCATTTCCATATTTTTATTTTTCTTTCTTCATTGTACTCTGATCTCAGAATTATTATCTCTAGATGAAGCTTGTTGGGTTTTCTCCCTATTGGGTTTCCCAGGTGAAAAATACTTGTGTTATTGTTCTGTGCTTTGTCTATCTTCTAGTGATCCTATTGATAAATGCAATTAAGATATATTGCTATAATCTTTAAGAAAATCTAACAGTTGAGCTAACGGCTTGTTGGGTAGCACACCATCTTGGAAGAGAGGCTTTGGGCCCAAGGGGCATCATGCTTGGAGGGTGCACCGTTTTGGGGTTGAGTAAAACCAAAGTGTGACTCTTAGCATCATTGTATTGTAAAGCACTCCATTTGGGGTTGCCTTCTTGACTTAAGTCTAGGGTTACTTGTATAAACCTCAATCATATTTCATGTTGGCGTCTCTCACTTATTCTATATAAAGGGAGGAGAGAGCCTTTGTCACTACTCACTATTGATGTACTCATTATTCTATCTTTTTAATTGTCTTGGATAAGTCTTATATGGAGCAAGACCTAGGATATATGATGTAAACCGTAGAGGAGACAGGAAAATGATGCTAGAGCTAGAGATGAGCTTGGGTCTTAGCACTTGTGTGATGCAAGAGAAGAGGACCTAGGGTTTGTGTGATGTAAACCCTTGAGCAAGAACATGGAGCAACAAAGGAGTAGAGGAAGCTTAGAGCTTGGTGTCATGCTTAGCTTGAAGAAGACTTGGAGCTTATGTTGATATACTTTTAACATCCATTGTAACATGTCCAAAGGTCTCGGTACTTAGTGATTGAAGGGAAGAAGACCTAGGGTCTGTGGGATGCAGACCCTTGGATGGACAAGAAGCTTGGAATGCCAGCACTAGTATTTGTCAAGGGGCCTTAATGATGCAAGAAGGCCTAGGGAAAAAGTAAGGTAAACCTTGAGTGCTAGAAGAGTGAAAAAGACCAAGAGCTTGTGTGATGCAAACTTGGAGAATCTTCTAGAAGGCTTGTGTGGTGCAAATGGGAGATCAAGGATAGACTTGTTGGTATTGATGATGGCTTGTTGTTGAACCTTTAGAGGGGCCAGGAGTAGCTTGATACGATGCCTTGCAAGATCTTATTGATGGTGGATGCCCTAGCTAGGGTTTGGATGCAACTGGAATGTCCAAGATTGTGATTTACAGATAGTACATGTACCAGCTTGTGATGAGCTGATGGTGTGTACTTGTATCTTCATTATGTTGTAATATGAAGTATACCATTGCTGTCTAAATACTGTGCATTGCAGATCTGAAAATCAGCCTATCTTTCTCATGTTAATGAGTAGTTTCTAGGGCTGTTTGGTATGCTGATTTGCAAAGTTAGCAGATTAGTTAAGTGATTTAACAAGCTAAGACAGAAATAAAGGGACTGATTTAAGGCTGTCCTAAATCTACTATTATAAAGTATTTCCCAGGTCTGATTGAGCACTTAAGGCTTCTAATCTTCTCCCCTTGAAGTGCACTGTTTCAGAGTTTGTTTTCTTGGGCTGCCTAGTGACTTTGATTGGACACAAGTGAAACATATGCTACAGTAATTAATATTTTGGATTCAACCATAATGCTGAAAGTTCATAGGGAACAAATTTGGGGAACCTCGAGTATTGAGGTGAAATTTCTGAAGAAGTTGAATACAAGGAAGAAGCTCAGGTTCCCTTCTATCTCTGAGGCCTCAGCTTATATGTTTTATTTCTATCTCTGAGGCCTCAGCTATAACCAAGACTACTATGTTTTGCTTATGTTAAGATTTAATGGCCAGAGGCCAAATTATATTCAGTAGTGTTTTCTGTTGCTGCCAAGACAAACTTTTCAAATTTTGTAAATGATATTATTCAAGCCAATGGACTTGACAAACCACTATATAGCATTCAGTCTGAGGGTTTCTCAACTGAACTTACAGACAGCATGTACTATTTTGACAACCGGTATATATGAATAGATGACCTACCACTCATAAAAAAAGGTAAGAAATGAGTTAAGGTTGAAGATGCCGAAGCTTACTTGACAAAATATACCTGATCGACGTCTCAACTCTTTTAACCTCTCGGCAACTTTGCCCTGCCACTTCAATATCTTGCCTTGATACTCCTTGATCTCCTTGGAATCACTAGATATAACCAACACAATAAATGTTGACACTTACCAAAATAGCCTCGAAATGTTATAATTGTTAAACAATGCCTATCAATCTTGTTTTCCTCAAAATTCCTAGATACAATACAACAACAAATTTTGTCATTCACAACATATTCTAGAGAATTTATATACAAATTGTAAGTATATTTTTCAACATAACTTTGTCGTCAAAGAAAAAAGAACATTAGTACCTTCATATAAAACATATTAAAAGTTGAATGTATGAGCAATGAAAATCAAAATTTGAATAACACAATAGGTATCTAATAGACTTAAATGAGAGAAGATATCAATGAAAGATGACTTCATGACTAAGGTGATGAAGCACAAGCAAAATAAGCATACACTTACACCCCAATAACAGTCTAGCTAGTAAAGTAATTGAAATAGACAAAGTCCTACTCAACTTTCACAAGATGCTAGGATGACTAGTTCCAAAGGAAAAGGAGCTAATAAAGACAAAAAGAATTGGGGCAAAGATGTAGCTGGGAGATTTGAACCTTGGTGGAGAGAACAACACCACCACAGCTTTACCAACCAACCAAGCCTCAATTCACAAGGCCTTTAAACGTTTTTATCATGGACTGATCAACCCTTATCCAACAAAGTACTCTTGGCGACCAGGATACTTTCCAAATCACATCTAGTAAATCCCCATTAGTCAAGACTCGTACCTCTGTATGCCTTAAAACAAGGCAGGACCCATCTTTACTAAGTTTATCATCATTTATCAGGATCTGCAGGGCTGCCACTGTCATGACAAGAAAAATGTTTCATTTTCTAAAGCATTCTCTCAATCCCACTAGTGCAACAATTTGACAAAGTTATTTCAAAATACTCCATTTTCAATAATAAGAAACATCTCTTTCTCAATTCCATGATTTCAAAGTGACAGGCTTGGGATAACTCCAATGGTGGATTCATTTTGCATTAACATGAATGTCATATTAATACATGGAGAAGTGACCTTTGGATTTCATCTTCCAAGAGGTCCTTTGACTTCTCAATGACTCTTCGTTTCAGTTTATTATTAGAAAACTGAAAATACAATATAAATAGTCTAATATTTACTACATACCATAATCCCATAGGATTTAGCTATCAAACATTCCCCGTTTAATCCAAAGGGATGTTTGTGAATCCAAGCATATTCATGAATCTCTCAAGTTTTTCTCTTCCAAGAGCTTTAGTGAAGATGTTGGCAATTTGTTCACCTGTGGGACAATGTCTCAAATGAGCAGTCTTCGCCTCTACACGATATCGAATCAAATGGTAATTTGTGTTGATGTGCTTAGTTTGATCAAGGAATCTAGGATTCTTGGCCAACTTGATTGCAAAAGTATTGTCGACCAGATGGAGGAGAATTCACTTGTTTCTCCTGCAAATCTTCTAGTATCTTCCTAAGCCATACAATCTCCTTTGTTGCTTCTGCAACAGCCACATATTATGCTTATGTTGTGGAACCTGTTGGAACAAATTGTCTGCATGATCTCCAGGAGACAATTGTTGATCCAAGACTCATGAGATAGCCTAAGTAAACACTCCATTCTCTTTATCACCATCAAAGTCTGAATCAAAATATCCAATCAGTTTGATGTCATCCACCTTAAGAATATTTGAGTCCCCTTCAAGTATCTTAGAACTCTCTTTGGACTAGACCAATGTCTTTCACAAGGATTTTGCATGAACCTGGAAAAAGGATCCCAACATCAAATGAAATGCCTGGTTTGGTGGAACTAAATTAGATAAGACTCCCCATAAGCTGTTTGTACTCGGTTACATCCTCAAATTCATTTTCTTCTTTTGATGTGAGCTTCAAATTCTATTCCAATGGAGTAGAGAGAGAGAGAGAGTTACACTCTCATGCCAAACCTGTTCAACAACTCTCCAATGTACTTCTTCTGGGAGATGAATATATACTTTGGATTTTAGGTCACTTCAATAGCCAAGTAGTAATGAAGATGTACCAAATCTGTCATCTCAAAGCCTTTCTTCAATTCTTTCTTAATTGATGCAATGTAGCTTTCATTGTTCCCTATCATCAATAGATCATCTACATACACTACAAGATATACAATGGATCTTCCAACTTTCTTAACAAATAGAGTTTGCATCATCAAGATTAAAGTGCTTGAAATTCAATTTCAAAAGATGCTCGATTAACTTTTCATAACATGCGCAAGGTCTTGTTTCATGCCATACAAAGACTTGATGAGCTAACATACCTTCCGTTCTTGTCCCTTCACAACAAAGCCTTCTGGTTGAGACATAAAGATATTCTCTTTCAAGTCTCCATTCAAGAAAGCAATCTTCACATCCATTTGATGAATTTTGCACCCATCCTGTGCTACCAAAGCCAATAGAGTACGAATGGTATCCCATTTTGTTGTGGGGCAAAAAGTATCCTCATAGTCAAAGCCTTCTTTTTGTGCAAAACTTTTTACCACGAGACTCACCTTATGCTTGTCAAGTGAGCCATATGATTTGTACTTCTTTTTGTAGACCCACTTGCAGCCAATTGGTTTGCTTCCAAATGGAGGGTCCACCAACTTCCATGTCCCACTCTTGATGAGAGCATCATATTCATTATGTTAGAAAGTGGCAACAAGGAAGTCTTCTAGCATTGCATGTGTCCTTGCATGCTAGGAAGACATTAAACAGGAAGCCAAATGTATTTAATTTGATTTTCCTAAGTTTGGACTTTAGAAAATTCATTAATAATTCTAATTTGATTTTGACTTAATGGAATCACTTTTATAAAGTGAAAAGTGAATTAATTTAAGTGATGGCTAATCTAATCTTGGCCATTGATCTCACCGGAGGATCACATCCATTGATCCATAGTGAGGGTTAGGGTTTTCGCTTAGCTATTGAGTTAAAAGGAGATTTGGTGGAGAGGACACACACACAGAAGAGAGATACAGACAGAGGAGAAGTCAGACTGAGAAGTTTGCTAAGAAGACGGAGGAACACTCAGCCGAAAAATTTGCAGATCCAGACAGAGTGTCGAACAACACAAATCACATAGAGGGAGGACCGTACAACAACAGAGGAGGATCGTCTAGCTGTCGTACGGGTTTCGTACTACTGATATCATCCCATACGGATCCGTACAGCTGGGTCGTATTGCTGACGCAGATGCCGTACAGTTGCGCAAGGGTCGTGGCTTGTTGCTGGGTTTGCCTAGTAATTTTGCAAAGGATCGTTTTGCCAGGTTGGGTGGATTAAATTGTTGGATTGTAACTATTCCATAGTTTCTTAATAAAAATTCCATATCTGACTGCTGCACCGGTTTTCCCATCTTGGGTTTTATACGGGGGTTCCATACCCAAAACACTGTGTCTATATTTATGTGATGTTGTGGATGTTTCTCAATATTTACTTTCCGCTGCAATACTAGTAAAAGAAATCCATGTGTGGCTTTCGGTAACAATTAAATATACTGTTTACCCCTAGTTTGAATTTTAAAGGAAAATTTACATGGTATCAAACCTCAGTTGAGCTAAATCTGAGAGACTAGCAGTAGCATTGATATATCAAGGGCAGATCTATTGAAGACACAAACCTAGAGTTCAAAACTAGGGATTGACAGGTACACTTCAGTATGGTTGTGCAGTTGAGAGTCGAGGATAGACTCCAGGGGGCTCAGAACTTTCCTAGATGGAAAGAAAGGATCACAAGGATTCTGGATCTCCAGGGGGCTCAGAACTTTCCTACATGGAAAGAAAGGATCACAAGGATCCTAGATGTCAGTGATGCAGAGGAGCACATTGACTCCATGAAGGTTGTGCCCACTAATTCGACAAAATTGGTAGGTTGGAAGAAGATGGATTCCAGAGCCATGTTGATCATCTTGGATGGAGTGAAGGACCGCATAGTCCCTCATCTTTCTGGGAAGAAGACCGCATCATAGATGTGGAAGGCTTTAAAAAGTTTGTACCAGAGCAAGAACGAAAACCAGAAGATGGTGCTGCAAGAGAGGATGCGCAATACCAAGATGGCCAAGGGTGAAGGAGTGGTGCCTTATCTCACAGGCTCACACAGATCGGAGACGAGCTTGGAGTTGTTGGCTCTAAGACTTGAGGTTAAGGAGCTAGTTTGGATAGCCCTCAATGGCTTTTCTGTGCCATGGGGCACCTTTGTCAAAGGTGTTGTGGCTAGGGAGAAGCCCCCTGATTGGTAGAGGTTGTGGGATGATTTTGTGCAGGAGACCCGCATGGGTCAAGGTTCAAGTTCATCCAACAGTGCCCCGCAGATTGTGGATGAAGAGGCTCTAGCCCTGACAGGGAAGAGCAAGGGTAAGGCAAAGAAAAAGAAAGGTGGTAAGAAGAACCTTGACATGTCCAAGGTCAAGTGTTTTATCTGCCACAGGCAAGGACACTTTGCCTCCTAGTGCCTAGACAGGAAGAAGAAGAACACCACCCAGATGGCAGGGTCTACATAGGTGGATGAATTCAGCAAGAACTTCGATAAAGATTTGTGCTTGATAGCTTGCATGGCAAGCACCACAGGCAGCAGCATTTGGTATGTGGACAGTGGAGCATCTTGTCATATGACAAGACAAAAGAGGTTCTTCAAGGACTTGCGGGAAGGTGGATTAAATCTCCACATAGAGTTGGGTGATGATGCGCAGTATCAAGCGCAGGGAGTTGGCACTGTTTCATTTCAGAGGAAGTCTAGAAAACCCCACAGTTTTGTTGATGTATTGTATGTTCTGGGGTTTTGACTAAAAACCTCATATCTGTTTCCACCTTGGAGGACAAGGGATTTCAAGTGAAGTTTTGAGACCATAGAGTGTATATCAAGCCAAAGGGGTCGGATAGGAGTTTAGAACGGGTGATTGGGATTCGGAGCGGGAAGGTGTATAGACTACACTTTGAGTCTGCAAAGGCTCCAGTCGACAGCAACAGTCGGTGTGATTTGTGGCATTGGAGGAGGGCACACTTACAACATGGAGCACTGAGGCATTTGAGACAGGCAGTCATTCGAGTTCCCCGAGTACAAGAGGAGAAGCATAACCACTGCAAGGGTTGTGCATTGGGGAAGAACATCAGGAGACCATTCCCATAGAGTGAGCACAAGTCTAAGGGGATCTTGGACTTAATGCATTCGAATGTTTGTGGACCTATGAGTGTCCAATCTTTCAGTGGTTACAGTTACTGCATCACTTTCATTAACGACTATTCCAGGAAGACCTGGATCTATTTCCTGAATACCAAGTTAGAGGTCTTTGAGCGGTTTCGGGAGCTCAAGACTCTCGTAGAAAACCAGACAGGGAGGAAGATCTGAGTATTGAGGACGGACAACGAGGGTGCCTACACCTCAAATGAGTTTTTGGAGCATTGTTCATCTCAGGGGATTAAGAAGGAGCACACAGTGCCTCATACCCCGCAGTTGAATGGAGTGACGGAGAGAAAGAACAAGACAATGGTAGGAGAAGCCAAGACCACTATTCCTTTGGTCCAAGGCATACGGGACTGCAGTATACATTCAAAACATGTGTCCCCTCACATTTATGGGGAGGAAGACACCCGAGGAGGTCTTCACACGCACTAGACCAGATGTGAGCCACTTGCGCATATTTGGGAGTGTCTGCTATTGTCACATTCTTGCTGACACTAGGAAGAAGTTGGACCCTTCTAGAGAGAAGGGGTTACTTGTTGGTTACATCGAGACTTCGAAGGAGTACAGAGTTTATATTCCTGCTCGCAAGAGGATCATTGCGAGCAGGGATGTCCAGTTTGATGAGGACAAAGCCTTGTGGAGATCTATGGACTCACCAGCACAAGAACAACCAACATAGGACTCAAGGATCAAGTTGGAGGAGCCACAGGTACAAGAACAAGTACATACACAGATCATAGGTTCTGGTAGTCAAAGGGAGTCAGGTGGACAGGATCTTTCAGTGATTGACTTGAAGGATGAGCCGCAGCAGGAGACGGATATCCAGCAGCCGCAACAGGTAGACACTAGGCCAAGGCCTAAGTGGTTTAGGTCCACAGTTTAGGATTCCAGGCAGGGGAATCCTCCATAGAGCTCCATGAGGCGGAGCAAACCACCAAAGAGACTTTGCTATATGGCATTGATGATGGAGTTGATTAACTCCGAACCTTCTACTTTCGAGGAGGCTGCACAACATGACGTGTGGCAGGAGGCCATGGTTAAGGAGAATAACTCAATCATGAAGAATCAAGTATGGCAAGTTGTGTCGAGGCCATAAGGTAAAAAGGTGGTGGAATCCAGATGGATCTACAAGGTGAATCATGCAGCAGACGGAAGCGTGGAGAAGTACAAGGTGCGCTTCGTGGCAAAGGGGTTTTCACAGAAGGAGGGTATTGACTATGAGGAGACTTTCGCCCCTGTTGCCAGGCGTTCTTCTATTCGGACCATTATCTTATTAGCAGCAGAGATGGGTTGGCGAGTTCAACAGATGGACGTCAAGACTGCCTTCCTCAACGAAGTTATACAGGAGGAGGTATTCATTGAGTAGCTCAAAGGGTTTGATGTGGAGAACAGGGAGACGCATGTATACAGGCTGCAGAGAGCTCTTTACGGGCTCAAGCAGGCACCTCAAGCATGGTACTCAAGGATTGACAGTTATCTACGAGAGATGGGATTCCAACAGAGTGAGGCAATCCACAACCTATACTTGTTGTCAAGTGAGGTGCCTCTCATACTGGTCTTATATGTAGATGATCTCTTTCTTACAGGAGATGAGATGTTGATTAGCGAATGCAAGTCCAACCTTGCAGTTGAGTTTGAGATGAAAGACACTGGGTTGATGCATTACTTCCTAGGCTTGGAGGTTTGGCAGAGAGATGGATGCTTCTTCATTGGATAGGGGAAGTATGCAGTAGAGATCTTGAAGAGATTAAGGATGGTGGATTGCAATCCTATGGCCATACCTCTAGTTTCCAACTAAGGGAAGATTGATGCATCAGGGTGAAACGAATTTGATCCTAAATTGTATCGCCAGCTTATCGGATCACTCATGTATCTGGTCAACACACAACCAAAGATTTGCTTTGCAGTCAAATCTTTGAGCCAGTTCATGGTGGACCCTCGAAGAGTGCATTAGACGGCGGCGAAGCACATACTTCGCTACATAAAAGGTACAATGGAGTTTGGGTTGGATTGTTGAATGGAGTTGTCATTGATGTCAAAGGAGTTCAGTAATGACAAAGGAATAACCAAGGACATGATGGCAGGGAAAACTCAGTGTAAGACAAAGGAATAACAAAGGAAGCGATGGCATGGCATGCATAATGATGTGGCATGTGTGATGAGGCTGGAAAGACACATGAGGTGCTATCATGAAGTCAGTGTTGCAATCTGACATCATTATGTTTGAATTGAGAAGGATTATTTATGCATATCTCTGTGTAAATGAATAATTGACTCCTTGTGTGTCTAAATCATGAATCGATTGATAGTTTGAATACCTGTACAAATGAATCCACAAAGATAATGTGTAGATCCAGCGAGGAGATCAAGTCCGGCAAAGTTCGATTGAGCTTGATCAATCAATGCAGAATCATGGAGTTGTAGTCAACTTATTTAGCAAAGGTTGGACGGCTCAGATCGTATCAAGAAAATAGATCGACGGCAGGGAAAGGAAACACAAAGTAAATATGCGTGGAAGATAACATTCCGAAGCGCCAAAGTGAAGTTCTGTGTTTGATAATTGATCAACAGACGAGGAGGATTCCGCAAAGTGATCGACGATTCACCAAAGTTGAGAAAAGAGATTTACGGAAGCCCATTTCGAAAAAGTTGGGAGGCACATCCGCAATGCGGAAGGAAGCCGCAATCCGCAAATTGCGGAAGACAAATTGCGGAAGCAATTTCAAGAAAAGTCGAAATGCAGACCTGCAACCCACAATCCGCAAATTGCTGAAGCAATTTCGAGAAAAGTCAAAATGCAAACCTGCAACCCACAATCCGCAATTGCGGAAGGAAGGAGTTTCCGATTGCGGAAAGGTCGTTGCAGAAAGGTAATTGCGGAAAGGTATTTGCAAAAAAGTAAATGCAGAAAGGTATTTGCAGAAAGATAAATGAGGAAAGGTAAATGCGGAAAGATAAATGCGGAAAGGTAATTGCGGAAGCAATTTTCGAGAAAAGTCAAAATGCACATCCGCAATCCGCAACCCGCAATTGCAGAAAGGTCGTTGCGAAAAAGCAATTGCGGAAAGACGGTTTTCCTGTTGAAATAAATACAAATTTGTAAGCGTTAATACAGGAGGTTAAGGGGCCATCTGGTAACGCATGCCAGAGGTTGTTAGTGTGTCAATAGATTTATTAGATGATATCAATATGCTCCTTAATGATTTGGCCATCTAGATATGGTCTTGGTTTCTCATCTAACGATCACAAGTGTGATAAATGAACATGCCAAATCAGTAAAAAATGATGTATGGTTGGGTATGAAGTATGCCCGCAGTATTAAAAAATATGCACACACACAGTATGTTCGCACAGGTGTATGTAATATGCACGCACAGTGTAAGTATAATGTTTGCAACCAGGGTCACAAATTGCGGAAAGACAGTTTTCCTGTTGAAATAAATACAAATTTGTAAGCGTTAATACAGGAGGTTAAGGGGCCATCTGGTAACGCATGCCAGAGGTTGTTAGTGTGTCAATAGATTTATTAGATGATATCAATATGCTCCTTAATGATTTGGCCATCTAGATATGGTCTTGGTTTCTCATCTAACAATCACAAGTGTGATAAATGAACATGCCAAATCAGTAAAAAATGATGTATGGTTGGGTATGAAGTATGCCCGCAGTATTAAAAAATATGCACACACACAGTATGTCCGCACAGGTGTATGTAATATGCACGCACAGTGTAAGTATAATGTTTGCAACCAGGGTGAAGGAATTCTGCACATTATAAGAAGATTATATGTTAGTATTTGAAAAAGGTCAGAGTGTTCTTTTCCTGAAATCAAAACAATAAGCTATAGTAATAAATTAAGAAAGAGATATAAACAGAATTAAAATGATAAACAAAGTATGTTTATTTAAATGTTAATTAAACATAGACATAATATGTTGTGAAAGGACACAATGAATTTGTGTGATGGTTTCAAGAAAGGGCATGATAAACATAATTGAAAGGACGTGATTATTGAAAAGGTATGATGCTGAAAAGGTACAATTGATGGATATTTAAACAGAAGCTCAATTTGATAGTATGTCTCTGCAGTCCAAATCGATGTAGCAGCAAGTAAAACAGAGACCAAGCGAGACATAAGAAGATGTGGAACTTTGATAAAAACATATAAGAGTGGCAGGGTGGTGCTAGGGCAGGTTACAGACCTGCAAGGGGGTTGTAGCCTCCTTCAAGTGGTAGCTGGTAAATAGGGTGTAGAAGCATCCTTTCAACAGTAGCTGATAAACCAAGGGGTCGTAGACTCCTTCCAGTGGTTGTTGGTAAATAGGGTGTCAAAGCATCCTTTCAGTAGTAGTTGGTAAACCAAGGGGTCGTAGCCTCCTTCCAATAGTTGCTGGTAAACAGGGCGTAGTAGCATCCATGTCTGTAGCAGCAGGCAGAAACCATTTGTAAAATATAATTTTGCAGTAATAGAAAGTGTTGGTGGTTATCCCAATTGGGCTTCCATGATAAAAGTTGTGTTTCTTGTGACTCGTTGATCATGTGTGTTAATGAATAAGTTAAAAGTGGTTTTAAATGTTAAAAGTTAATAAATATTGATTCACCCCCCCCCCCANAATATTCAAGCATGGTTTATGAGCGTAGGGGAACTGTACAAATAGCAGGCTTCACAGATGTTGACTGGGCTTCACAGAGGACCGGAAGAGCACTTCAGGTTGTTGCTTCAGCATTGGATCAGGGGTTGTCTCTTAGTTCAATAGGAAGCAGAAGTCAGTTGCATTGAACTCGACAGAGGCGGAGTACATGGCAGCCAATTTGGCTGCTTGCGAGGGAATGTGGCAGAGGAAGTTGCTTTCAGGGTTGTTCGAGTGTGAGCTAGAGGCTACAGTAGTTCACTGTGACAATCAGAGTGGCATCAGGCTATCTGAAAATCCAGTGTTCCATGACCAGAGCAAACACATAAACATTCGGTACCACTTCCTAAGAGACTATGTACAAAGAGGAACCATTCGGTTGGAGTACATTCAGACAAATGAGCAGGTGGCAAACATTTTCACCAAGGCACTTTGCAGACAGTTTTGTGAAGTTCAGAGATAAGTTTAGGTTGCTACTGAATCGCTTCCTCATTAAGAGGGAGTGTTAGAAAGTGGCAACAAGGAAGGTCTTCTATCATTGCATGTGTCCTTGCATGCTAGGAAGACATTAAACAGGAAGTCAAATGTATTTAATGTGATTTTCTTAAGTTTGGACTTAGGAAAATACATTGATAATTCTAATTTGATTTTGACTTAATGGAATCGCTTTTATAAAGTGAAAAGTGGATTAATTTAAGTGGTGGCTAATCTAATATTGGCCATTGATCTCACCGAAGGATCACATCCATTGATCCATAGTGAGGGTTAGGGTTTTAGCTTAGCCAGAAGAGAGATACAGACAGAGGACAAGTCAGAGAGAGAAGTTTGCTGAGAACACTAAGGAACACTCATCCGGAAGATTCGTAGAGCTACCAGGCAAAGCATCGAACCACACTGATCACGCAGAGGGAGGACCGTACAGCAACAGAGGAGGATCGTACAGCTGTCATACGGATTCCATACTACTGACATCATCTTGTACGGATTCGTATAGATGGGCCGTACTGTTGTCGCAAGGGTCGTGGCTTGTTGCTGGGTTTGCCCAGTAATTTTGCAAAGGATTGTTTGCCAAGTTGGGTGGATTAAATTGTTGGATTGTAATTGTTCCATATTTTCTTAATAAAAATTTCATATCTGACTACTGCACCGGTTTTCCCATGCCCAAAACACTATGTCTATATTTATGTGATGTTGTGGATGTTTCTCATTATTTACTTTCCGCTGCAATACTAGTAAAAGAAATTCATGTGTGGTTTTCAGTAACAATTAAATATACTATTTAGCCCTAGTTAAAATTTTAAAGGAAAATTTATACATTATGCATGGCTTCTTTCCACTCATCATGGGAAGCAACTTCTTCAAAGGAAGTAGGCTCAATGTTAGTAGATAAAATCAATTCACAATCATATGAAACATCCATATCATCTACATCACGTCCATCTTCTTGTCTTGTCGAACTTCCAGTTCCTATCTTTCCAACTTCATCAAGATGAAGACTTTCAAGTGTCTTCATGACCCCCCTTTAGAACTTTCTATGAGGGTCCAAGTTGCTTAGCTAGTGGTGCTTCATTCTCTTCAATATTCAATCTCCCAATCCTCTCAATCACAACATCCAATTGAACCTCCTATTTTGGTGAAGTGGCATGAACTTCTTCGTAAGGGGGAGATGGTGTTGTTGAATTTTAACCTATTTTCAAATCTTGACAACTATTTCACAAAGCATTCATTTCATCCCACAGTTTTCATTGAATAATTGCACACTGAAAATTTCAACTTAAATTGCAACAGAAACAAAGGATCATAGAAAGATAGCCAGCGATACATAAGAGACAAATATTTTATCTAGGAAACCCAAACAGGGAGAAAACCTAGCCAACTTTTCTTAAGAAATCAGTCCAATTCAAGTTTCATGAAGAGAAACCCTAGCACATAAGAATGTGCCCTTTCATAAGAAATCCTAGCGAAACTCTAGAGAGATAGAGAACTTCTAGGAGAGATAAGAACCCCAAAAATTACTTCTTATGCCTTTGCTAGGCTTTCTTGAAAAATGTGCCCTCGTGTAGCAAAGAGAATGTGTGATAATGAGTGTGAAAATGAAGTGTTGGAGAACTTTATTTATATTCTTCAATTCACTTGACTTTTTCATTAGTGGGCCCGACTTGTCTTTCTTGTTGAGGCTGACTTGCTATTTCGATCTTCATCTTTTATTTTATCTTCATAATCGACTTGCTTTTTGTCTTCAATCTTCTCTAGAACTTCTTCAATGCTATCTAGGACTTCTTCAATGGCTGACTTAACTTCTTGGTTATTTCTTCATCCTAGAACAGTTGTCCTTGTTTATGTTCATCTCCTCACATGTACGTCTATTCACTCATATTGATTTGATCTCATTCTAAGAAGTCCCAGACACTTCTTAGAGCCTATGTCAAATTCAACATTAGATTAGACTTTGTATATTTCACAAGGGGATGAAAACCCCTATCAAATAAATAAGTCGATTCACTCTCATATAGAATAGATCACTCTTTCGCAAAGCATTCCCTCTCATAGTATGTAATGTGACCTCTAGCCTTATTCACTCTTAGCCACTTCTCATGACTAATTAAGGCTAAGCACCTCGAGCCTTATTAATTCTTAGTCACTTCTCATGACTAATCAAGGTTACGTCAAGGCCATCATCCACTAGCCATTGGTCAATTCTCATGACCCTTCTGGGAGAATGTCTACAAAATGTTTTCCGATGTTGCAACTTGGACAAACATCAATAAGAGCTACAAAAGGAGATTCCAAAGATTGATCCAATATAGGGATCCCCCTTCAAGACGTGTAGCCTCATTGTCAAATTCATGATGTCTTTACATGGGTAAATTTATTTATATGATCAATTTGGCTCTCCACATACTTGTCATGTTTATTCATTTCAAGAAAAATCACATCTCTAGAAAGAATAAAGTTTTTATTTACCTCATCATAAAGCCAATATGCCTTGGTGGTGTGTGAGTACCATCATAAAGACAATATGCCTTGGTGGTGTATGAGTACCCCAAGAAGATGCACTTTTGATTCCTGCACCAAGCTTGTTTCTTTGTTCCTTTGGAATTAAGGCATAATAGGTGGAGCCAAAGACCCTAAGATGCCTCATCAAAGGTATGTGGCCATACAACATTTCATATGCAATCTCATTAGCAAGAGCATGAGATGGACTTTTGTTTCTCAATTAAATTGCATACATAACTACATTACCCCAAAACACCGGGTTCACATTCTTAAAATATTGCATGGAGGGTACCATATTCAAGAGTGTCCCGTTCAATCTTTCTGCTACACCATTTTGTTGGGAGTTATATGGAACAATTGTTTGTTGCATAATCCCATGTTACCAAAGATAGTTTTCAAATTCATTAGAGGCATATTCTTTTCCATTATCACTTTGAAGAGTGCCAATATGAGACTGTGCTTCATTTTCAACCCAAACATAAAAAAATTTAAATGTTTCAAATGCCTCTAATTTTTGTTGCAATAAATAAACCGAACATGTCCTGGTGTAATCATCAATAAAAATCATGAGATATTTATTACCATTTGCAGAAGCAACAGGCATGGAGCCACACAAGTGAAACTATATCAACTCTAATTTTCTACATGCTTTGGGATTTGAATAATGTAAAGTATGCTTATTGTTACCTCAAAAACTAGCACTCTTCCGCGATTGGAGATAAGTGGACCCAATTCAAGTATGTGGATCCAAGCAAAGTATGTGGACCCAAATGTAATGTGTGGACTTAGTGCTATGATCGGTAACTCTTCAAGGAAGTACACCCATTGTCACCTCAATGTAACCGCCTTCCTCTTTAGACCTTGCCTCTTGGGCCACAGGAGGATCCTCGAATGAGGTAAGGATAGTCATGTAATAACACGAAAAAAGACAATTCTCTCCCTACAAAACCTTCCCACCGTCAATAGACAAGTGACTAATGGAGTCAATGAAAGCACAATTAACCCTTAGACTTGGAGGATTTGGACTCTGGAGCAATAATGAATATGTACCTTACTTTTGCAATTTTCTGCAGTAAAAACCAGCAAGAATAAACTCGAGAGATCTTCCAATCCAACCGTTGGAATTGCATGAAGTTGACTTCCCGGCTACCAGCAAGGAGGGGCACACCTATCCGCCTAGGGAACACTAGTTTTTTTTCAGACGAATCCAAGCTTAGGCGCTCAACCTGCATTGGGGGAACCACCTATCAGCTGCCAATAGCGCAAGCCTAAACCTGATGGACCCTAGGGCACACTTGTTTTGGTGGATGGAAGATATGATTTAGCACCGACTTACACTACAGGTCTGCAACTTACCGCAGTCAAAACAAATCAGAAAATCCATTGGCCTCAAATACCCCTAGGGTCAACCCGAGTAACCTAGAATTGACCCAAACTTCCTTAAACCCCTAGGGTTTGACTTTTTCATCGAGATCAAGCTGCTATAACTCAATAACCATATCTGAAACAACGCCTTGGGACCGTTGTGACCTAGCCGTAGGATGACAAAACCTCCTTTTGGGCACTTTTAGCACATAAAATTGACCTTTCGCAATACTTTTCAACTTTTTTGGATTTTTTTTATATTTTATCTATATCTGAAATTTATTGTTGCAATTGAATACTTCAGAAAATCACAATTAAAATAACCTACAGCGCAAAAAAAAAAAATTCTATTTTTTGCAAAAATATACAATTTTTAGGGGTTTTCACAATATATGATTTTTGGGGTATTTTTAACAATAAATAGTACAAAATTTTGATAAAAAGGAGATTTCAAGTGAAGATAACAAAAATAAAGACCTAAGTCTCTTCCGTGCAAGGCCACCATGTTAAAGTGAAAACAAATAGATATTAGACTTGGGTGTTAATAAAGTCATTTTACGACTTTAGTTTACTTTTAGGTTTTTATACTTAAGTTGCTTTATTTGTTTTTATCGGTCTATCCCACATTCATAAAGTGGATTGACTCGACCTCATTGTAACCTATAAAAGAAAAGCTTTCGCTTTCTCATTGTCATGCAATATATCTTAACAGCTCTTTCAGCTATTTCCTGGTTTTTTTATGTGCTCAATTTTTGTGATACCGTTGTGACCTAGCCGTAGGATGACAAAACCTCCTTTTGGGCACTTTTAGCACATAAAATTGACCTTTTGCAATACTTTTCAACTTTTTTGGATTTTTTTTATATTTTATCTATATCTGAAATTTATTGTTGCAATTGAATACTTCAGAAAATCACAATTAAAATAATCTACAGCACAAAATAAATAATCTTCTAATTTTTGCAAAAAAATACAATTTTTAGGGGTTTTCACAATACATGATTTTTTGGGTATTTTTAACAATAAATAGTACAAAATTTTGATAAAAAGGATATTTCAAGAGAAGATAACAAAAAAAAATACCTAAGTCTCTTTCGTGCAAGGCCACCACGTTAAAGTGAAAACAAATAGATATTAGACTGGGTGTTAATAAAGTCATTTTACGACTTTAGTTTACTTTTAGGTTTTTATACTCAAGCTGCTTTATTTGTTTTCATCGCTCTATCCCACATTCATAAAGTGGATTGACTCGACCTCATTGTAACCTATAAAAGAAAAGCTTTCGCTTTCTCATTGTCACGCAATATATCTTAATAGCTCTTTCAGCGACTTCTTGGTTTTTTTATGTGCTCGATTTTCATGATATGGTATCAAAGCTCAGCTAGAGCCTTGGATACGTGGAGAGTGTGAAGACCTAGGGACTATTGTTGGAAATGACGAAATGAGGGATTGCTAGCGTAGCACATCAAGGAACCCGAAAGGGTTTTCGTCAGAAACCACATATTTATGTTTCGATTTTTTTTGGAACAAGGTGAAATTTTGTTGGAAGCCCGTTGAGGTTCACTAGCAAGAACTACAACACGTGGAAGCAGCGTATGATGGCCATCTTCGACTATCGATGCTTTAATAACATTGTCCTTGGTAAAGAAACTAGCCCCACAGTTGCAGGTAAAGACTGAGACAAGTTTGATGAGAGAGACAGAGAAGCAATCATGCTTCTTAAATTATCCATGACATATGTTGTGCTTCCCAAGATTTGGAGCAAGAAGACTTCAGCAGCCATCTGGATGCAACTAAAAGATTTGTATGAGACAACAAACAAGGTTCGAGCCTTCTTTCTGAAAAATATGGTGTTCTCAATCACGATGGATGAGAGTGCCTCATTACAGGAGCACTTACTCAAGATCAAGGATATTCGAGAACAACTGGTCTCCATTGGGCACAAGATGAAAGAAGAAATTTGGTGGTAATCACGTTGAAAAGTTTACCATGTGCTTATGAGCACTTCATTAAGACTCAACATTAC
The DNA here is from genome assembly GCA_001517045.1 of Pseudotsuga menziesii. NCBI lineage: Eukaryota > Viridiplantae > Streptophyta > Pinopsida > Pinales > Pinaceae > Pseudotsuga > Pseudotsuga menziesii. The sequence continues at coordinate 424,817 of LPNX011170605.1, forward strand.
TTCTACTGATGTCAACCTGAAGTTCGATAAGCTTTACAACAACCTCTTATAGCTTACCAGCTTACGAGCACTTCATTGAGACTCTCAACATTACTTCTACGGATGTTAACCTGAAGTTCAATAAGCTTTGCAACAAACTCTTGCAGCAGGACAGATGGAAGACACAGTTCAGGACCAGTAGTATGTCAGATAGTTCTGAATAGTCATTTTCCACCAATTTCAAGGGCAAAGGTAAATGGGGTGAAAAGAAAGGACAAGGCAGCAAAGAGGATTCCACAAAGAGTCAAAAGACCATTACGTGTCACTATTGTGGCAAGAATGGCCATATGAAGAAGTTTTGCAGAAGGAGGTTGGCTGACGAGAAAGCCAACCAGAGGAGGCCTCAGCAGAAGGCTTATGTCACAGAACACACAGAGGAGTAAGCTTTCTATGCCTTCATGGCTATGAAGCCAGCAGCTAACCTCAGAGCATCTACTTGGTACATCGACTCAGGTGCATCTCGCCATTTCACCAACAGGTAAGATTGGCTCACGGAGCACACTTATAGTGTCTCCAAAGACTCAATGGTCTTCAGTGGTGGTGAAGAGTACATGGTCGTTGGGAAAGGAAATGTTCAGATTTCTTTTGAAAGAAACATTCTTGTTTTTCTCAATGTCCATTATGTGCCGAGAATGGAGCTTAATTTGCTTTCTGTCAATCAAATTAGGAGGCATTGTCCACAATTCTCTGTCAACTTTAGCAATCACAAATTCTATATAGTAAATAAAGAGAACTAGTAGATCATTGTGCTTGGTGTAGAGGACCATGGACTATTTCGACTAGTCGACAGTGGACAAGTCAAGGAGCATGACTTAGCAACTCAGAGTGGATCAGACATCCACATACTCTAGCATCAGCGATATGGCATCTCAACCTTACCTACCTCTCTCATTTGGCTCGAGAGACTCTCGCAGAGGAACTTCCAAATATCCAATAGAAGATTTTGGGAGTGTGCGAATCTTGTCAGGAAGGGAAGAACCACAAGACGTCATTTAACGAAGGAAAGGCTTGGAGAGAAAGCAAAGCCCTTCAGTCGGTTCATGCAGACATTTGCGGACCAATGAACATAACATCAATCACCGATGCTAGGTATTTCCTATTATTTATTGATGACTATAGTAGAAAAAATGTGGGTGTCTTTCCTAAAGTCGAAATTTCGAGTAATTGCTGAGTTTCAAATTTTCAAAGCATTAGTAGGAAAAGAGTTTGATTGTTCAATGGCCACTATTAGGTCTAATAATGGAGGAGAATTTTGCTCCAAAGACTTCAAAAAAATTGTGCTAAACATGGGATACAAAGACAATACACCACACCCCACACTCCACAGTAGAATTGAGATGAAATCGCACAATCACAGAGATGGTTAGATGCACGATACAGAACATGTCAATTCCAATCAAGTTTTGGCTGAAGCAGTATTCACAATAGTGTATTTGTTGGATAGATCTCTCACAATGGTCATGAAGGAGAAGACCCCTGAGGAAGCACGGTCTAGGAGGAAACCCAAAGTCATCTATCTTAAGGCTTTTAGTTCTACTACCTATGCCTGGATTCTAGATGAGAAAGAACCAAACTAGGACCTAAGAGCCGAAAAGTCATGCTAGCAGGGTACAATGACAATCACAAAGCCTACAAGTTGATTGATGTAGAAACCAATTAAGTGACCTACGGTAGAGATGTTGTAGTTGATGAGGAAACTAATCCATTCCATTCTTTGTCATCAAAGCTTAGAATTACCATGGAGCTGTCCATCATGGATCAAGATTCACGTGTTCTGCTGTAGATAATTCCACCTAAAAGGGTGGACGATTATGATCATTCTAAGGAGTCTCCAAGACTTAGTTTGGTAATTTCTTGGCCACAAAAGCCGAATCAACATTCGGAAGACACAAACGCAAGTTCTAGTCCTATTAATAATGGGGAGGTTCCCAACCAGGGAAACAGCAAGCAACCACCCAAGTGGTGGCTCAACACCATCGGAGATATTTGAGTAGCACAAATGATTGAGGGGCGATCATCATGAGAAAAGAGTAAACAGAAACCCAACACAACCAACTTTTCTCTTATGGCCAATGTTCAGAAAGTATTTGAGCCTCAAGAGTTCGATGAAGCTTAAGGGAGCCCTGAATGGGAGAAGGCCGTGTTGTTAAACATGAAAGTTTGATGAAAATCAGACTTGCAATCTCACGACACTTCCACCAAGGAATAAACCCATTGGATGCAAATGGGTGTACAAGGTCAAGTACAAGGTAGATGGATCACTTGAAAAGTACATAGCACAATTAGTAGCAAAAGGGTTCTCTCAACAAGAGGGCATTGATTATGAGGATAGCTTTTTTCCCCTACAACAAAGATGAGCACCATTTGTCTTCTTCTAGCTATGGTAGCAAAGTGTGGCTGGAAGGCCAATTAAATGGACTTGAGAGTGCCTTCCTTACGGAGATTTGGAGGAAGAGGTCTATATGTATCAGCCACAGGTATTTGAGGTTTCAGGGAAAGAGCACTTTGTTTGTAGATGGCCTGAAGCAGGCACCCAAGGCATGGTATATCAAGATTGACAAGTACTTAGTTGAGCAGGGGTTCTAACAATCCTTCAAATGCCAACTTATACGTCAAAAGAAGTGGTAATGATATCATCCTACTAGTCATCTATGTAGATGACAAAGTCATCACGGGTAGCAAGGAAAACATGATTGAACAAATAAATCAAACATGAGTAAAGCTTTTGGTATCAATGATCTAGGTCTCCTACATTATTGTCTGGGTGTAGAAGTTTGGCAAACAGGTAACAACATTTTTGTCTCACAAACAAAATATGCCAAAAGCTTGCTTGACAAATTTAGAATGACTAATTCCAAATTCTCGTCTACACCTATGAAGAAAGGGCTTAACTTTCAACCAAGAACGAATTTGAGGCAATGAATGAGTCAGTTTAAGGCAACTAATGGGTAGCTTGATATATCTTGCAACCACTAGACTTGATTTGAGTTATGTTGTGGGCTTCATTTCCATATTCATGACAGCACCAAAAATAGAGTATTGGACTACAACAAAAAAGGTGTTGAGATATGTGAAAGGGACACTTGAGTTTGGCATTTCGTATAGTAGAAGCAAAGATCCTAGGTTGTGTGGATATAAAAATTCAAATTAGACACGTTGTGTGGATGATAGAAATCAACCTCTGGATATGTATTCAACCTTGGCACAAGTGCAGTCACATGGACTAGCAAGAAGCAGCATGCAGTAGCACTTTCATCAACAGAAGCAGAATATGAAGGAGCATTGAAAGGAGCATGTGAGGCAGAATGGCTCAGGAGGATGCTTTCATATATAAAGATGCAACAAACAGAGCCGACACCCCTACTCTACAACAATCAAGGGGTGCTAAAACTAGCCAAGAATCCAATCTTCCACAAGCGCACCAAGCATGTTGAGGTACACTACCACTTCATCCAACAACTTGTTGAAGATGGAACTGTTGAGCTATAGTACTGTCCCACTGTAGACCAAACTGCAGATAATTTCACTAAGTTATTGATTCCAAAAAAATATGTAAAATTTAGAGAGAAACTTGATATAATCAATAGATTGACCAATAAAGGAGGGTGTTAAAGTGAAACTTACTTTATGCAATGGTCAATTATATATTAGACTTGGGCAATAATAAAGTCACTTTATGACTTTAGTTTACTTTTAGGTTTTTATGATTAAGTTGCTTTATTTGCTTTTATCAGTCTATCCCACATTCATAAAGTGGATTGACTCAACCTCATTATAACTTATACAATAAATCTTTCCTTTTCTCATTATCACACAATATATCTCGATAGCTCTTTCAAGCTATTTCTTGGTTTCCTTATGTGCTTGATTTTCATGATACACTAAGGAATTGTGGTTAATGTCCTCTCAAGAATTGGCGATCCAATTTGATGAATTAGGGCAAAACAAAAAACTCCTAGGGTTGTGTTGGATTTGACCTAATTAGGGCAAACAATGTGCCAAAGACCTAACAAGAGAGACCCTCCAGGGAGGAAAGTCTCACTTACAAGACATAGCTTTTATGCATAAAAATTCTAATTAACTCTTACCTTGGATATTTCTGACAATGCAAGAGAAATGGAACCAAATATTTCACCATAAATGAAGAAAAAGGGAGGAAAGAAGTAACCTCCTTAGAATTCCTTTCCTTAAACAAGCCTTGCAAGATTAAGTATCAACCTATAAACACTAAAAATCACCACATTGAAGCTTCGAAAGTGCCAAGAAGAGAGTACGCACCACTATCCCAAGTAGACAAATAAGAAAAGAGATAGCCCTTGAAGCTTTACATGGAAAAAAGAACCCTCCCTTTGTGGCAATCCGATATGGCACACTACAAAGTATCTAGAGGGTAACACTTACTATGCTTTCCAAGAAAGCAAGCATCGTGTTGTTTCAACTTCTTTGGAATGGTGGGCAAACCAGAAACACCTTTCTTCTTCAACAAATGAAGACTATCATAATTGATATTCCCATATCTAGCATGCCAAAGGATTGGATGACAAAGTACCTTCTTCATGCAAAGAGTGGTATGCAACATTCTGAGCTCTTACAAATGTCTCTTACAGCTTCAATAGTTTTTCATCTTCCCATCCAGTCATGATGGCTTGGTTGTTAGAGGACCTCCTTATCTCAACTTGCCCATTGAATATGTGGATGGAATGGCCTTATTGTCGAATGTGTACAAGAGATAGCAAGTTTCTCTGTAACTCTGGAGATAGAGAACATTATGCAATTGAAAGTCAAGGGATTTAGGTAATTTTAGCCTAATGGTACCAATTCCATTAGGTTTGGAGCTGAATTTATCTACAAAATATACTACACCACCTACATTGTAATTCAATTCTTCAAAAAAGTCTTTTCTAAATGTCATGTGGCAAGTTGCACCGGTGTCAAGCAACCAAGTATCTCTCCAAAATGCAAATGAAGTATTGAATGGAACTTCATTTATGTCAAAATTACAATGTGCAACAATGAAATGAGCAGATTCAAGAGCTTTACCTTTGCCTTCTTTCTGCTATTTCTTCTCTATGATCTTCTCCCATGGAATTTTGCAAGTCTTGGCCCTTGCCACATCGAACACATTGAGGATTGAATCTCTCACCATGGTTGCATCTATTCCCTGGCTCTGAAATTCTTTCTTTCGTGTCCTTTTTTGTTTTTGTCTCCTCTATAGGAATCATGTGATTGATTCTTCCCATCTTTAGCATGACACACAGTATTTCTAATGGGTTGAACTGGTTTCTTTCCAAAGGCATTATCTCGTTCTGCAATTTTCTCCACCAGAGTGTCAAATTTGAGATCTTTCAATTGGCCACTACCTTGAAGTGACTCAAGATGGTGGGAATATGTGGGGTAAAGGACCTGATAAAGGTGGTGAGAGCAAGGTATACCTTCACTCTAGTAGCATCAATGGCATGCATAATGGCTTTGATTTCAAATGCCACAACCATGGGATCATTATCCTTCAATTCTAGGTTGAAGGGCTTCAATAGCAACTAAATTAGCTCCAATTCTGAGTGTGAGTCATACAAATATTTCAACTTCTTCAAAGCATCATAAGAGTTCTTAGGAAATGAAATATGTCGACTCACCTCTTCACTTAATGTAGCAATGATCAGTGCATATGCCATCTTATCTACGTTCTTCCATATGGCAAGCTCTTTGTTTGTTTTAGGCTCTTTAGGTGCTACATCACCTTCTCCTTCACAGATGTCATCCCACAAATTATTGAAGATGAGGATGTTGTCCTCAACCATTCTGAATAGTTGTCCTTGCCAGTGAGCACCACTCCAACAATGGAAACCAAAGAGTGCATCTCCAACAGTAAGTCACTTCAAACAACACATTTTTAAGCGGAAGATACAAAATGGCAATACTATATCCTACAATTCAAACTCTATCCAATATAGACTCTACGACAAGCTTACAATACTGTTACAATACAATCTCTACAACTGTTTGCGAGTCTTACAATACGGTCTCTACAAGTATGCAAGCTACACTACAATTAACTCAATATCTACAATACAATGTAGTCTTCCACAATCTTTGTTCCATGCGCTTTAGAGGATGTAAATGAGACCTTCAAATGCCCATGACCAAGGGGGAAACCAATATGTATTTTGTAATGACAATTGAGGTGAAAACAATACCCTACGCCAAAATGAAATGTTTATATCATAACAACATATGAAATAAGTTACAACCCATCAACGCTTCGGGTTTATCAAATAAGTCACAAAGACTCAACATTGAAAGAAACTACGTCACTTGCCATAAACCATTCTCATACAAATATAGGTGAGACATATGCATCACCTCATACGGTGTCAATTATCAACATCACCTTATATGATGCTATGTATAAGTTATAACAGCTCTAAGTGAAACAAATTACTTCGAAATCAATATAACAGCTCACAAATAGGGATCCTCCATGAACAAATTTCTCACATGATGCCAAGTATAACAACTCTCAAATAGAGCACCCAAATGCGGGTACCATCCACCTAGCACACCCACACTCCCCCAACATGCATGATGGATAACGTTGACATAGGTAGTGAGGCAAGCGGCAAGCATAAAATGCAGGGAATATGTAGACAGCCGAGAGCATTAACCATGGAGTCGACGTTGAGTGTGGAGAAGTAATGGCAACTAAGAAGCCAGACGAGGAATTAACCAAAGGTGACAGAATTTGGATTGTTGTGATCCATGGCATGTGTGAGAGGATATTCAATAATAAGGAGCAGGTGTCTATCACCAGTCTTATTTTGGAAGGCAAAGGAGGCATCAAAAGCTCGCAGGAAGACCAACAGTATAAGGAAACCTAGAAATAGTCTCTCAAGGACCAAGGTATGTTGTAGTGGATGCTGGAGAGGCGGTGAATCAAGAGTGGTAACACACCTAGAGTAGCGAACCTGGAGTGTGTCGAATCGATGGTAGTGTCATGACCAAGGTGGTGAACCTGGTGTGAAGATGAGTCTGGTGTGGAGAGGGTGGTGGTGTGGCAAGCCTCATGCGGAGGTGAATCCGATATGGTAGAGTGTGTTGTGGTGATCCTAGTGCGGAGGTAAGTCTTGTGTGGCGAGGGTGATGCCCAATCCGCAGAGGTGGCGAGCTTGTTGTGAAAGCGAGTCCAGGGTGGCAAGTGTGGTGCCATATGTAGTGTGGCGCGAGTTGATATGGCCCCCGGGCAAACAGCTCGTTGTTGTCAAGGAAGAGGAGGAAAGCCACAGACAGCAGGGAATGCTTTTCGAGCCTTTAGAGAAGAGGTCTTGCCCATAATTGAGCAGGCCATTGAAGTAATGGAGGCATGCACATGGAGGAACAAGATAGGAGACAAAATGAGCGAGATGGGAACAACCCATATTGGATAATCAAGAACATACTAGCTCAAGTGCTAATGGACCAAGAATTCATGCGAATAGAGCTCCTAAAGGATAATCGGCAAACTCTAAAACAAATTGTATGGAATGCACAAACAGTTGGACGACCTAGCAAAAGTGGCTAGAACCTCATTCCCAATGACAGCTGCAAATCTGGAGAATTCGAGGGCAACTCACATTTCCATCTTGTCCAATGATCACCAGCAAGAGGGTTGATCTCGGGTTTTTAATTTCTCATGCTATGGATAGACAATTAGGAAGTAGAATGAAGCTCTTTTGCATTAACGTGAATGTCATATTAATGCATATGCTACGGATAGACAATTAGGAAGTAGAATGAAGCTCTTTTGCGTGAACGTGAATGTCATATTAAGGGATGGAGAAGTGACCTTTGGATTTCATCTTTCAAAAGGTTCTTTGGACTTCTCAATGAGTCTTCTCCGTTTCAGTTTATTATTAGAAAACTGAACATGCAATTTAAATAGTCGAATATTTACAATTTACCATAATCCCGTCGGATTCGGTATCTGTGGAGCCGTGGTCTAGTGATAAGTGGGACTGCTTACCACCACAATGACGTAAGTTCAAATTGCGGCAGGGCTGCTCCCGGCATAAAGAAATTACGTTAAAGCAATAAAAATTACGCCCGGAAGTTTCTTAGTCCCTCCGTCTAAATAAAGGACGTTTGACCAAAAATTTAAGAGAACCAAAAAGTTCAATAAAGACACGAATTAAAAACAACTTCACATTTCTGTTGACAATGACACAATTTCAATTCAGCTAGTCGGCAATTCGATCCGTGTAATTATTCTATATAATTTGTTCACTTTAATCACAAAGAGCCACTGCTAATATCGATGCCCACAACATTAAAAGACAATTCCACACAATTCACAATAGTTCTAGGGTTTGTTATAGAAAGAAAAACCTGGATGAGTCCAATGTAACCTGAGTAGACATAGCCTCTGCAAAAATAGCCTGTGCATTGGCATAATGAGAGATGGCATCAGCAGGCAAACCCCATTCTTCTGCACTGATGGCCTTACTAATCTCCTCTTTGCCCAATTCAAAATAACCCTTCAATTTCTGGGCCAACTTCTTCTTAGACATGTTATTATTCTTGCTGGTGGAAGTAACCCCAGTTGCGGGGGAACTTGTTGAAGCCGTAGAAGAGCTTGAGGGTTCAGCCAACGAAGGTTCAGACGGAGAAGGTTCAGCCCAATAAGACCTTGTGGGTTCGGCTTCTTCTTCGTACCATGAGGAGAACCACGCCACCAGATTATCAATAAATCCCATCAGATATTTGCGATCCCTGCCCTTCAGAATTCGGGAATATTAAGAAAAGTGTCGTAATTGTTCATAAACGCGGGCTTCTGGCAAACGAGAGAAATTGTAGAGATTATTTCGCTGATCGAAGGTCGCCACGTAGTCAGTAGATCCGAGCTGTCGGCAAGTGATTGGAGGCTGTGAATGCCACAGGGGCTTCGGAGGCTTCCAGGCATCTGATGAAATATGAGAAAGTGGATCCGTGTGGTTGACGAGACTCGTTTATATAGAAAAGTGGATTTTGGGTTATAAAATGCCAAAATGCTTAGTCAATGAATTGTGGTTATAGGCTGCGAAGATGGCTGATATGATGTTATTATCAAAGTTGATTTAGGGTTATGTGTAGGTTACTTTACTCTATGTTGTTTGTGTTGTAAAATTCATTGTATTTGTAATTGGTGGTTGGAGGTTTCTAAGTGGTTTTTACAGAAGGTTCAAGTTTTGGTAATGATAGGTATGTGTTTTTTTGTTTTTTCACAAGTCTCGGTAATGGATATTTCCATTCATAGTATTTTAGTTTAAAGTATCACATCAACGTAGCTATTTAGTTGAAGGGTTTTTTTAAGTGTGAAAGGCTTTAATGAAAATTCATGATAAAGTAGTGGCCTCTTGTTCATGTTCATTGAAAGTGTTTAAGGAAAAAAATTATCAATCACTCATAATACTAGTATTGGCATGTATGTGTATGGATATGGCAAATGTATGATGTGCAAGTTTCGTGGAGCCTAAGACTGCCTTTATGGAGCCTATCATTTAATGGGATCTTGCTAATGGAGCACATTATGTGTTATGTTTCGAAGAGGGTGGGTGAGTAAAATTATTGTTTGCATTATAATGATCATTACACACCAATGGTCAGGCTTACAAACAATGACAAACAAGGGTAGATATAGAGCATGGGAGGGTTTAGGCTTTTAAAATCAATACTATTTAATGAATGATAACCATTGGTTTGGATTAGTTATAATCTTTCAAAGAGAACTTTATGTGTGGGATCAGTGATAAGCATGCTCTAGAACTTTAAAAATAGCAATGTTCACATAAGTCACATGTCTTGGCGGAAGAGCATTTGGGGAGGGAGAAACGAGGGTTTCTACAGTTCTTCAAACACTGAGGGGTTGCACCTGTAGCCCCTGAAAACTAGCCACCACAGTTAGGGTTTTTCCTTTTTTCCATCTGACTCAGAATCGGCACATGGCGTACGAAGATGATGAATTGGTTGACTACTAAGTGGACCCATGGCACGAAGAATCTGTTTTCTCCAAAATGCCTACCCACGTAGTTAACTGCATAGTTGTTGTCCAAAATAGCCCTGAAGTTTTTCCAACTGGGGCCTCACCTGAGCCTACAAGGTCAATGGCAACCAGGGTTAATTGCGGGCAGTCGGATATCCCACCAGATCCAACCGCAGTTTCTTCACAGATACCGCTAGCAGTGAGGCCACTTGAACCGACGCTTAGTGGAAGCCCGTTTTTCGCTTTTTCCTACAAGTTATGAAGCAGATCTAGGGTTTAGCTATCCTACAAATGCCACCATTATTCACCCAGGATCTTTCGAAGACCCGAACTTGAACCCTCCAATGCCATTGGAGCAGGCCTTGTTTAACGATTTTGAGCTTTGGGAAACATGTTGGCTTGGAACTCTCCCGGAGTCTCTGGATCAGTCACTCCCTTTGGTTTCAGATGTAGAGGAAAGCTTTAGCCCATAAGGTTTTATAGCCTCTTTCCTACATCCGGGTGATTTTCAAGGGACCCCACCTAAGTTTGGCTCTGATCATAGCAACAAGGAACCTAGTGAGGCCCTACAAGATGGAAAAGACGATCTGGCTAGAAACCCAAACAAGAAAAGGAAAAACAAGTGTCTAGTTTCGACCAACGGGCCCATAAACCTTATCTATGGTGTTAATGTATCGATAGGTGAAGTTATGACTATGGCGGAAACAGATATGGTGGGAAAGATAAGAGTACGAAACCCTAGTCCGAAAGACTTAGAGATCTGGGTTCGAAAAAATTGGATGAGCCTGCTACAGTATAAACCGGAAACAAGCACCCTCACAAAGGGTTGGTTCGACTTCAAATTCAAATGTGCAGAAGATGTTGAAATTTTTTTGAAGAAACACTAGAGTTATGGGTCAGTACCCATCTTGCTTAAAAAAGAGGACGTTGCTTTTTGATGCAAATTGCGAGAAGTTAGATACCATACCAGTCTGGGTGCGTCTTTCAGGGCTCCCTTGGGAATTCCTGGAACCCGGAGTCACTTCGAGATCTTGGAAATGTGCTTGGCGTCTTCCTAGAGGCAGATCTCTCTTTCCAAGCAATGCGAAGAAAGACAGTCGTGCGCATCCTCGTCTCCCTCAACGTCAGAACGAACCTCTGAGAGCACATAAATCTCATTTGGGGCAATTCTACCAAAAAGTGGATTGTAGATTGTGAAGGGATACCCTTCAAGTGCCATCATTACCATGCAATGAGACACCTCTCAAAAAATTGCCAGTTGGGTTTCACAAAGATTCTTTCACGGAAGAGATGGAATCCAAGGGAGGAAGTGGATTTCGAAAGCGAAAGGAACTCTCAAGGGCAGCCAAGAGCGAGCATTATCAATCAGGAGGATGAACAACATCAGCCCTTGCCTTCTCTAGAAAAAACCTACTGAGTCTCCAGAACTCAAGTCAAACCATCCACTGCAACAGGACTCATCACAACCAATGGGTAAGACTTCACTTTCTTCTATGAACAAGCAAATGTTAGATTTGCATTTGCTTGATTTAAATGTTTCAAATTAGGCAACACCTCTTTCTTCATGTCTCTCCCCTAACCTGACGGGTCCCTCCTTCCTCCCTTCTCCCTCTACTGCACCTCATCCCACAACCTCCCCCCCCAAAAAAATAGACCTCCTCCCTTGGTACCACCACCACCTCAACAATATGTTTTCATCTTAGTTCAAGGGATATCCCGGATCTACCCAACCCAATCTCTTATTTTCTAGGGTTAGGAACAAATCCAAGCCTACCCACAAAAGGAAAAGATTAGGGTAGACCCTCTCATTTCTCTTTTTCTCAACAAAAAACAAGGGATCAAGAAAATGGCAGACAAAAAACAATCTTCGGGGCACTTACAGCACTGCATGCCCCATAAGGGGTTCCCAAATGAAAATTCTCTCACTAAACTGCAGGGGTCTGGCAAGTACTCGTAAGAGACTTGCTCTCAAGCGGATGCTCCTGGTTCACAAACCATATGTAATCCTCCTTCAGGAAACTTTGGGGACAGAACCCGAGGTCATAACTCTACTAATGTCTCTCTCGAAAACTTTCTCCTTTATAGCTCACAGTGGAAGAGGACACTCGGGTGGACTAGCAATTAGATGGAATTAGTCATTGGTAAAATATTTGAATTCTTGGGGAGCCTCTTTTGGTATGGGATCCAGGTGAGCTGGAATGAAGCATACTTATCCTTAAATATCCTAAATATATAGGGTCCTAATACCAACAGAGTAGCTTTTTGGGATGCCTTGTGAGTCTCCCCACTGATAAAGAATGAAAATGCCGTTTTGGGAGGAGACTTCAATTTCACTCTAGGAACTCAAGAAATTAAGGGCTATGGGCAAGGGTGGACCTGCTAGAAAATTAATTTGTCCATTTTATATAGGCCATTCAGCTGGTGGATCTTGATCCCATCAAACTCAAGCCCACTTGAACTAATCGAAGAACCTGGGACAACAAAATTGCAAAAATACTAGATAGGTTCTTACTGGTTGAAAGTTTATTGGGAAAGGACCTGATGTTCAAACAATGGGTTGACTCTGGAGGTGATTCTGATCATCTCCCTATTTGCCTTGAAATATTGAGGAACCCAAAAAAGTCAGCCAACCCTTTCAAACTCTACGCATCCTGGCTAACAATTGAAGAAGTAATTAGGTTGATACAAACCAACTGGATTCCTTTTGTGCTCGATGAGGATAACCACGCTGCTACTCATTTTGCTCAAAATATCTCCCGTATAAAACAACTCCTTAAAGTTTGGGCTAAGTCTAAAAAGGAAGCGGATGATCGGGCCCTTATTTAGAATGAGGCAGGGTTAGCTAAAATTTGAAACTCTAAGGGAGGTGGTTTTCTCACACAAAACGATAAAGAAAATTGTATCTCTCTTGAGTCAAACAGAAATAAGATCATTAAAGAAAGGGAAGAATTTTTTGGAGGTTAAAAAGTAGAGCCATCTGGTTGGCTAGTGGGAATGAAAATACAAATTTTTTCCAATCCTTCGCAAAAGGAAGGGAAATACAAAACACCAGTTGGGAACTAAGGAACTCAATTAATGAACAATGCTCTCCTTTTGAAGACCTAGTCAAGGTCAATAAATCATGTTTTGAAATCCTTTTCAAAGTTGAGAATCAGGCTACGATTACAGAGGTCATTCAAATCTCGTAATTTTTTCCTGGGTGAATTTCTAAAGAAGATAATCTAGACCTAATAGAGGAGGTATTGGAGGAGGAATTGAAGGCAACTCTGCACGGTTTTAAGAAGGATAAAATCCCTGGCCCAGATGGTTGGACCATATATTTTTTCCTGGCTCCCTATGATATCATTGGGCCTGATCTCCTCCATTTGGTTGACGAAACTTGGGTAAATGGCCACTTACACCCTCCCCTAAACTCGACTTTCTCTTTTTTTTTTGACAAAAACGGTTAAAATTATAATTAAAGACTGGCAAATGGGCTGCCAGGGCCTTTACATAGCATATTCAGATTCACTATTTTGGTCTTCCTTTCCAGCTTAATTCCTTTACAACTTCTGATCTTGATGGTCTTCCTTTTCTTTTCTTTATGGGATCGCACAAATTGAGCTTCCTCCATTGACAATAAGTTGACTTTTGTTCATAAGAGCACCACTGTTGGCTTCAGCGTCCGCAAGGCTATTTAGATTCCTTAGCACATGCTGAGCCTTATAAATTCTGAAATGAGAGAGGAGGAGGAGGACTTTCCTGAAAATTTGGGCAAGATAAATGTCCGAGGGCACCTTCTTGGTATGGACCGCTTTAATTATCAGCCTGGAATCACCGAATATATTAATCTTTTGGATGTTCAGATTTCTTGCCTGGATTAGGCCCTGCCACAGCGCCAGGATTTCAGCTTGGTTTTTGGAAGCTTGTCCTAGGCCCCATGCACAGGACAAATGGATTTTGCCTGAAGGTTCAAAAATAATACCGCCTCCTCCAGCTTGCCCGGGGTTCCCTTTCGAGGCCCCGTCAAAGAAAAGACACCATTCATCTAGCACTGATCTCCACTTGATAAAATCCATTTCAACCAGTCTAATTTCCCAGCTGGCCTTGTGTGGCGAGTTCATGGCTTCATTGTTGTATTGAGCTGGCTAGAACTCCTTAAACCATTGATCTTCTTCAATAGAGAGAGGGGCCGTGTTGCTTTTGGGAGCCTTACTTTTCAATGCTTCAGACATCATGACCCAGGCTTTGACAGCGACTTGAGTTGGGACCCTGCTTTCATCCTTGAAAATTCTATTATTTCTCTCCAACCAAATTTTCCATGACAGGAACTTGGGGATCCACATCCAAGTGGTTTTAATGATTTTCTTATTGCTCAGGTCGTAGGGATAAAGGTGAAGCCAACGACTTACCATCTCCATGACTGAGCTGGGCAAACTGATATCGATGGGACCAAGCATTATTCTCCAGGCCTCTTGAGAGAAATCGCAGGCTATGATCAGGTGATCTGCATTTTCTTCAGCGTTTTTGCACAGTGAGCAATGAGAAGGACCAGCCCAGCCTTTCCTCTTGATATTGTCATTAGTGAGAATGCTGTTATGAAGTAACTGCCAGGTGAAGATATCGATTTTTGGGATGGACGGGTATTTCCATAGAGCTTCCCACGGGCTTGGATTGGGGGGAGCCCAATGCCGTTCCAGAATAGCAGCATAACCGGCAGATGCAGAGTATTTACCTGTGCCAGAGCCCCAGCCCCGTTTATCTTTAGATCTGGCAGTGATAGGCGATTTCCCTTGAAGAATATCCAACAACAACAGCGCTTCCTCCTTAAGCTCGTCCGGATAATCACCGAGCTTCCAGCTTACCCAGGATTCTTTATCATCATTTCCCCATGAGGAAATATCCCACAGCGTGCTGCAATTCTTGTCAGTAAGCCAGGCTTGAATGTTCCTCAGTTCGTTCAGGCAGTTAAGGGGTTGATCTACTAGAATAGAATCGTCCCAGATTTTAATGTTTGCTCCATTTCCAGGTATCCAAGTGAGCTTGGTTGTGAAGAAAGAAAAGGCTTTTTTGCAGAGCAGGAAGATCGGAGAACCAGTCTGCCTTTTAGGAGGCTTTTCTAGGCACCTTTTCCTGTTTCCTGTGAAGTATTTTTTCCAGAGGATCTGCTTGCTCCAAGTATTCTTGCCAGAAATCATGTGCCAGAGGATTTTGCCACCCATGGCTAGATTTTGGGTGGCAACGTCTCTGATTTGAAGGCCCCCCTCTAGCTTTGTCTTTTTGATCTTGTCCCAGCTAACAAGATGCAACTTCTTTTCATTATTTCGTCCCCCCTCCCAGAGGAAACGCCGGAGCAGCTCTTCAATTTTGTTCGTTATGGTTTTGGGAGCTAATAGAACAGAACACTGATCCTAAACTTGACTTTCTTAACCCTTATTAAAAAAACAGAAAAGCCAGACTGTCTGGAAGATTTCAGGCCCATCTCCCTGTGTAACACCACCTACAAAGTGGTAGCAAAAATCGTTGCTCAAAGATTCAAGAAAGTTCTCTAAAAAATTATCTCGCCAGCACACTTCAGTTTTCTTGAGAATAGATAGATTCACAAAGCCATTGGTGTAGCTCAAGAAGGGATGCACAGCTTAAAACTCAAGAAGGCAAAAGGAGTAATTCTTAAGATCGATCTCTCAAAGGCTTTCGATAGGGTAAGTTGGCTTTACCTAAGACTCCTTCTCACACATCTGGGTTTTAATTACTCTTTCATCAAGTGGATTTTCTCCTACATCGCTACAACCTCCTTTGTCGTGCTCATCAATGGATCAACCTCCCCTTTCTTTCGGTCGAAGAGGAGTCTTCGTCAAGGGTGCCCACTTTCCCCTTTGCTTTTCTTATTGGTGGCTGAAGGTCTCAGCATGTCATTATCAGACACAAAAAGAAGAGGGTTGTTTGAAGGGATCAAGAAAGAAAATAATTTAAACATCACCCATCTATTGTTCGTGGATGATATTCTCATCTTCTGCAATGGATCGATCACAGATGTTTATCTGAAATCTTGCACCTCTTTTGCAAAGCCACAAGAATGAAACTGAATGAACAAACATCCACCCTCTCCCCTTTCAATCTGGAAGCAGATGAATTGAGGAGTTTTTCAGCTCTTTTCCCTTTTCGGTCACAACTTTGGATGAAGGGCTAAAATATATGGGATTCAGGCTAAAACCGAACTGCTACAAAAAGAAAGATTGGACTTGGATACTAGCAAAGTTGGAACACATGATCAATGTTTGGTGCAACAGATGGCTCTCCCGAGCTGGCAGGCTAGTGCTAGTCAAATCAGTCCTTGAAGTTATTCATGTTTATTGGATGGATCTAACCTGAATCCCTAAATCTATTTAGGAAAAGTCCCGAAAAAATTGTTCAAGATTTCTATGGTCTAGGAAACAAGATCATAAGGTTCTTCCCTAGGTGAAATGGGATCAAATTGCCAAACCCAAATCTCTTGGGGGTTGGGGTCTAAGAAACACCACGATTTTTGCAAAAGATCTAGAAGCAAAAGCAGGATGGTGGCTCATTTCCACAACCAACCTATAGACCGAGGTCGTCTATCATAAATACATTACCCCCATTTCTCTTTGGGACTGGATCAGAAATGCAAACTTTACCGCTCCTCCCTCGAGGACAATTATCTGGAAATCCATCTATAACACCTTTCTCCTAATTCAAAGTGGGTTGGTCTGGAAAGTTGGGAATGGTTCTAAGGTGTGTATTGGAGCAGTCCCCTAGCCTATAATTCATCCTCAACATATCCTCCCCCAACAGCTCACCCTCATGTTGAACCACAAAGGCTATTTCCATCTCAATCATATTGTCGATCTAGCTTCCACTAATTTCTAGCATAAAGGGTGGAAGGGGTATAGAGAGTTGGACCTTGCAGCCTATTGGAGCACAGAATGGAACGAGTTCATCACGGCTCTTCGAAATTCACGCATTGGGCTCACTACTTCTCAGGATGAACTTATTTGGGAATTTGCAGCTCATGGCAGCTACACTTCTAAGGCAGGTTACCAACATTGAAGCTCCACCGTTTTCCAAGGTGACCCTTAATGGTGGCAGAAAGGCATTTGGAAGATAAATTGTCCCTTAAAATCAATGTTGTTCATATGGTGTGCTCTGGCAAATAAAATCCCAACCTGGGATAGAATGAAGAAGTAGTGCTTGGAAGGACCAGGTTGGTGTTCCCTTTGCAAAAACAAGGAGGAAAACACTACTCACTTGTCCTTTCTCGACATAGGTTTGGCTTCATTCACAATCCTTGCTCAATACAAGGCTATTTTGGCAAGGAAAAACCTCTAAAGATGCCTGGAAATCCTAGTCCACCTCAAAAAACCTTGCCCATCTAAAAGCCTTTCCGCTCATTCATATTTGGGGCATCTGGCTTGCTCGAAATGTTGTTATCTTCCAGGAAAAGGCCTCCTCCACTGAGGTCATTGCAAAACAAGGTTTAGACATTTTGTCTTTCTTCCCGCAAACCAAAGACTCCCCAACAATCTGGGTTATCTCACAAGAATTGATTGACTACTCTTTTCCTTGGGAATTTTTTTACGGTGCCTCTCAAGATCACACTTATGGAGCAGGATCTGCCCTATTTCTATCTCAAGAACATCACTTCAAAATCCAGATGGGTTTAGGGGAAGGAACAAACAACTTCATTGAACTCCTTGCGCTAAAACTCCTTCTATGTTTTGCTTTGGAAAAAAACTGTAGAAGACTGCAAATATTTGGTGACTCTCTAGTGGTGATCAACTGGGTGAATAGAACTCAAAGTTGCAGAAATATATCCCTCTTACCACTTTTTGAGGAAGTATGCAAACTCCTAACAAATTTTGACTCCATTATTTGTCGACATGTGTGAAGGGAAAGGAATATAGAAGTTGATCAACTCTCAAAACAAGGACCCCTGATGGATTAAGGGACCTTGAAATGTTTTGAGACTAAAGATGCAGAGGTCTATGAATTTTATCACATGCCTTTTGTAGAAACACAACAGACCAATACTTCTCTATAAAGCACACAATTTTTGTCACTTATACCTGATGAGCGGGCTTTCAGTAGTTTTTTCAGATCATGGTCAAACATCTTTCCCGATCAGGAAAAGTATTTTTTTATCATACTAGAATATTTATCTTATACAGACTCTAGTGAAAAAGAATGTATGGACTCCCTTGCTTTCTCTGGTTGATAAGAATATCACCAGTCTTTATGTGGCAAATGTATGTTTACATACATTACATCAGATGTAAAAGTTCTTGCGATTAATAAAATATTCTGTCTTTTTTTCTCCGGGGAAAAAAAAATCACATGTCTTGGCATTCATGCATAAAGAACTTCACTTATACGTGTTCCCATTTATACAACATTTAATATTAGCATTTGAAATCGGTCGTGCATGATGTAAATGAGCTGCACATTTGACTTTGATATTTTGAATTTTCCTTCTTCAAAGCATTTACAGTAAGATACAAATTAGTCTTATGAATGTGTATCATCCAATTGTAGTGACAATGTAGTGAACTTATTTGTTTTATACCAACATAGGTCCATCTTAAACCTAGATCTATTAAGCATCAAGAGGGATCTAATTTCTTGAAGCGTAAATTTTTTACATATCAGGGAAAACATTACAACTCAAGAAATTGGATCCCTCTTGGTGATTGATAGATCCAGGTTTAAGACGGGTCTATGTTGGTTTTTTATTTTATTTGATGAGCCAACATCAATTTTTTTAATTACTTTTTATTTTTGGTAATGTTAAATTACATAACATTACTACATCTCCCCCATACTAGATTGAAGACCACCTTGCTACTCTCAATGCACTGACATTGTTGAAAAAATTATTTTCTTCGTACTATAAATATATGTAAGTTGAAATATAATCTCCAAGGGTTAGTTCAATTGGTTGAACCATCCACCTAAGCCATGTTGTCAATGGGAAGACATAGATGACAAGTTCAAATCCAATCAAGTGCATCAGGGTTATAGATGCCATTGTGGTTAGTGGTTCAGTTTCCCTCTATCAAGACATTTTAAGGAGAGGGGGGGGGGGTGTCTCGTGAGGTTTTCCATGATTTTTTTTCTTTTATTTTCGATGGAATGCACATTATAANCCAACATAAACCGTTCAATTGGAGTTTTGGCAAGGTAACCCAACAAGGACATTGAGTGAGGCCCACAATATTTACAGAGGTAGCCAACTTGGGGACTTGAACCCATTCCCTCCTACTTGTAATTCATAACACTCAACCACTCAAGCTAACCCATCGAATTAATTTTCCATTAAATGTCTGTGTGAGATAGATTTGAAAGATGAAACAAATTAAATACTTCAATTTTATTGGTTGAGATGTGTCATGGTAATAAGGAAACTAGCCTTGATGAAAAGTGTTTTAGAGGTGATCCCTATATTTTGGCATTCAATAGCTCATATTCCAAAAGGGGTTCTTGAAAAAATAAATTGAAAGGTGTGTTTCAATTTTTTTTATTTGGTCAGGATGAGGAGGAGGAGATTCCACTAGTTAAATGCCAATCTTTGGCAATGTCAAAGGAGGAAGGACGTTGGGTATGAAAAGTATCAGTCCTTTTCAAAATGACCTTCACAACAAAATGTTAGTGGTTATTTATTGAAGGGGATGGTTTGTGGAAGAAAACCATATAGCATAGGTATATTAAGTCAAAATATTTCATTGATTTTTCAGATCTCCAAGGAAGAGGAATAAGAATGTTTCAAATTAGTGGAAAGTGTCAATCTTGGCCTTTATGCTTATTGGACAATATTTAGGTTAGAAGGTTGGAAATGGGTCCCAAGTAAGGCTTGGAGCGGATGCCATCTTGGGTTGTGAGAAGAAGGTTTGCCTAGATGATATGGTCACGAGTCTACAAAATATAGGGTTTTGCACTATTGCCTAGGTAAAGGATCTAGACTTTACTAATATTTGGTCTCAAGGTTGGTTGAAAGCTCAAGGATTGAGACTATAAGGACCTAGGCTAAATTATGTAGGGTTTACATTGATAAGCCCAAAAGTGCCCATATAATAGTAAGGGAGGATCCATATTCACTAGTCTAGGCATACAATAAATATTGGGGTAGGTACACAACATGACTTTGATACAAATCTTTGTTGATTTGGACCCCTAGGGACTAGTTTGGTGGCATAAACAATATGGAAATTGAGGGCTCCAAAGAAGACCCAAATACTTTTGTGGTTGGATTTCCAAAAGAAAGTTTTGACATGCAATAATAACTAGAAGAGGTGTTGTATGGGTCCACATATTTTCCTTCTTTGTGAAGTAGACAAGGAGAATTGTTCACTTGTCAATCCATTGGTCCCGTGCTCAATTATTACGGAAGGAGGTTGGGGCTCTCCTTAGTGTACAAAATGTTTGGAATGGCAATTCTATTAATGAAAATCTCAAAAATTGGATTGAAAAAAATGAATTAAAAGGGTTATGATCATCAACATGTGTGTTGTACTAGGGGATCTAGGTGGTGATTTTTTTTAAATGAAGTAAAATATGTTCCATTTTCAAATCATAGGCAAGGTTGGAGCTTTTGGTTTCAAGTTGTAAGGTTATAATAGACCCTAAACCAACGAGGTAGACATAAGAAATGCAAATTAACAAGACTTCGCCATGGGGATTTTTCAATGGGTTTTCACAAAATATGTCTAATTATAGTAGTGTTAGAGGTTTGATGTATACTTTTTATTCACACTTCATTAGGTTTAACCTTGGAATCAATATGGATTCAAACAACTTTGTTGAGTTTCAGGAATTCATTTTTTTGTTTTTTTTTAACAAAATCGGTTCAGGAGCTTTGTATAGTAAAAAAAGGATAACCAATAATTACAACAGTCTAGATACCCTCTTCTTCCAAAGGAGGAGCGGATCCACTCCACCTTGTGCTTCTTTTTCCAATCTCTCTTTATCATCCCCCATTCCTATTCTATGAGAGCTGAAACTCCTTATAAACTACCCAAGCAAAAGGATATAAAAATAGAGCATACAAATGATATGGTTCGTTATAAAGGAATCCAATTCCTTTCCTGATCCTGCTGATCACATAACAAGCTTCCGCACTCTAGATCCACTCCCTGGTTGGACAACCTATCAGCATATGAGTTATTTTCTCTCAAAATGTGAAGGAAATTGATGGCTTTAAATTCACTTGCCACACATTTTAAAAGCTGATGTGTTTTGGTTATTGGACTATTTCTATTCCTTACTAGATTCCTTGCCTCTCCAATAACCATACACGAATCTCCAAAGACCGCCAATTCCTCTATGCCTTCTTTCCTTGCCAACTCCAGTCCTTTTATTAAAGCTAACCATTCAACCCCATTATTAGTCTTTTTGCTGATTCCCCATGCATACTCTTTCAACTTAATGCCTTCTGAATTGAAATATACTCCCCTCGTTCCTGCCATCCTTGGATTGCCCTTTGAGGCGCCATCGAAGAATAATGAGCTGCAACCCAGCTCTTCCACCAACATTTGAAACCTTCTGAATTCATTCTGATTTGCCAGGATTGCAAGGTTTTTTTGTTGTTGGAATAATCCAAGGCTGGTATGACGGGAGAGCAAGCATTTCAGAGACCTAGTCTCTTTCTTCAACCGTTAATGCTTCCTTCCTGATGCTGCTCATTCCCTTCATGCATAAAGCTTCCATCCAGAGTGCTTTGGCAGTTGCCGCAACTTTGCCCAGACTGCTCTTTTCCCCCTCAAATATTTCGTTGTTTCTTGTGGTATTCATTTTTTTGTTAAAACGTGCAAGGACTAGAATATTATGAGATTGAAAGTATATGGTGATTATACTTAGATAATAAACTATATGAATAGGTTTGACAATTGCACAGTGTTAATCTCAAGCTAATGGGAGATTTGTTGTTGAAAGCTATTGGCTCCTTTGAGTATATCCCCTTCTCACATGTATACCAAGAACTAAACCAAGATGAAGATAAACTTTCTAAAGAAGGACAACATTTAGTTGTAGGCCAAATATCTTTTGAAGAAGTTGTTGATGATGTTTTTAAAATTCCCATGTGAACTCTTTGAGTTGATTTGGATCACGTCTATTTGGTGTCTTATATCTCTATGCTTTTATGTTGTTGATTTATGTTCTCTTAGACAATCTTATGCTTTTTACAAGTCTATAAAATCTCAATATTTAGAGAGCTCTACTCATGTTTTTAGTTTATATCATTAATTATATATATTGAGCTATATATTCTCATTGATTACAATCACAATGAAACTAAATTCTAGTTATTTTTTTCTTTTTATTTTATGTTACACTTAAAACATGTAAGTTTCAATCACTCTTGAATAATAATTTTTATGTATTGGTATATTTTGTGATTGAATCCATTTGCTTATCGACTCTGGACATTGCTAACTTATGATATCCATGATATTGTAACTTTAATTCATCTTATAATATTAAATTACAGTTTAAAAAAAACCATTAATTTTTTTATGTGGAAAATAAAGAAAAAGAGAGCAATATTAAAAGAATGGTACACTACCTTGTCTTTGAAGGAAATAATATATGATTAAAGCGTAAGTTGAAGGGAATTTGGATGCATAACTACTTTTTATGAGTAGAAATATTACATTATTCCTTACGGTGTTTTTTCTTTTACGTTTTTCTAAAAGTAATATGTTTCCTTCCCTTTCCCACAACCCACATATTGGGCCTTTATTAAACGAATATAGAGATAAGGAAAGGCATTCATGGGGTGATTAGCCTCCCAAAACTGTAGGATTTAAATTAAAAGTACTTAGATCAAAGGTATATATATTAAATTTGATTTTTTTAAAATATAAATTTATAATGTTTCATTATTATTGGATACCTTGGTGACGAACATAATGATAGATATATGGTTTTTTCTAATTCGAAAGAAAGAAGAAGATAACTTACTATTAAGTATAATCAAAGTTACATCATAAATCTTTTGTATATCAGATATAGAAATACCTGTCTATACTAGTTCTTACTCTCTAAACATCAACTTTATCCTCCTGTCAATTCAAAATACTATCCTTTTTTAGTTCAAAAAAGAAACTATCCATACTAGATAACAATCTACACAAAAAACTAGATAGCATACATCTATACTTAAACCGTTCGTCAAAATCTTGATCCAAAAAATTGTTTTAAATATTAATGTTGAACCTGCATCAATCCTCACACCTTTCCATATACTCCTTAATAAATGCATGACCATCAGTGTGCCAACAACCTTCTTTGAAAAGTAACCAACCTCTTGATTAAATTCTCGATAGATACATGAGAAAGAGATAGATGTGAAACTATTAATTTGTTCTCTAACCACATTGATCCAATGCTCAATTGCAATAACATGAAGCTCACAATTTCCACCAGCCCAATCAATGATGATCTTTGAGTCACCAAGAACTTGAAAGGACCCAATGCCTTTCTTTTTTAAAAACCAAAGGAGACACCATAGAGCGAGTAGCTCTGCTTTGGTGTTAGTCCCATAACCTCCACCCATCCAAAAAAAGAGGGCATGACCTTGTTTTAATTTCAGGCATCCACTAGCCCCACATATCCCATCCTTTTCAGCCCCATCAAAATTACAATAGGGAAATATAACAGGGAAACTGGGTCTTGAAACTAGTCTTGATTTTACCATCCTCCTTCGTTAGACTAAGCATAGAAAGATGTGATAGTTCTAGTGCACATAACAAAAAATGTGGGTTTCATATTCTCAAATATTTTTGCATTCCTTGTCTTCCATACCTCCCAACATAAGAAGAGAGGCAATTCCTTATAATTTGTTTTCCTCTTAAACCAAGAGAAAATACTATCATTGAAGCCATATTCTCCCCCGCCTTTCCTTAAAGTTTAAGAGTTTGCTCAATTCAAACCAGGCTATTTTGACAAGCCTGCAATGTACAAAGATACGAGATACAAATTCATC
Organism: Pseudotsuga menziesii; assembly: GCA_001517045.1. Classification (NCBI taxonomy): domain Eukaryota; kingdom Viridiplantae; phylum Streptophyta; class Pinopsida; order Pinales; family Pinaceae; genus Pseudotsuga; species Pseudotsuga menziesii. The sequence goes on from LPNX011170605.1 coordinate 448,822, forward strand.
CTTATTGTTGCATAGAACAAAAATACCTGGTCCACTTATCCCTCTCCTTCTCAGATTGTCCCATGTAAGTATTTTATTGTTTAAATACAACTAGATAAAACATTTGACCTTTAAAGGGATTTTCCACTTCTAGTGAGAGGAAGCCCACCAAACTGGTGTATGAATCAGGACCTTGGAAGCAATAGCCATATAAGCATTTTTAGCAGTTAATACACCATTTGAATGCTCCCAATCCCAAATAATTATGTCTTCCTCGTCTCTTAACCAGATCCCAGCTCTGTTTAGAGTTAAAATAAATATGTTCCACTCTTCTTCCAAGTCGTCATTGAGTTCAAGATCCTGAGCACTTAGCCAATAATTTGTATCTTCAGAGTTAATATCAACCTTCATGAGTTGTACAAACACCTATATATTTTTAAGATTAAGAACCCAGATAAATATGGTAGAAAGTAGATAGTTTCCTTCATCTCCCACAAAAGGGTCCACCCCCACAAAGACCTGGGAACCACATCCAATCTTCCAGGACAATCTTTCTCCAAGCAAAGGATAAACTTTCATAAAATTTCTCCATATAATAGATGCATTTGAAACATATTTACCTTGCCTACAAAACCCTTGACTAATGTTACAACTCTTTATAAATTTTGAAAATAAAACTTTGCTCTATAATCCCTTACCTGTTAAACCCCTCCAGAGGCTCTTCAAGCTCTGAGCAGCGCTAAACCAACCAAGGGGCTTAAATCCCGAACCTCCCAACTTCTTAGGAATAGAAATACTTTCCCAAGATGCAAGATGGGACTTTTTAGAATTCAAATTTTTGACCTGGAGAAAATGAAATAATCTATGTCTAATAATATTAATGACAAAGCAGGAATCTTGGTAAGCAAGAACCAGTACACTGATATACTTTTAATGACAATCTTAGCCAATATCAGTCTCCCTCCAAGAGAGAGGTATCTACAAAGATTATAAAAAAAAACATAATTTATAAATAAGCAAGGGGCAACGACAAAATCTTATTCAAATATGAAAACACATCCCAAACCTTTAGTAAATGAATATGAAGCTAAAACAACTTTGTAAGATAAATAGTCATTTATATTAGACAAATATTACATATTTTTCTAGATGAAAAATAGCAGTTCCTTGATATTCATTAGAATCAAAGGTAATGATATACATATCTATGATACTAGGTATCATATCCAGCCAAAACAAACACACAGTGCTGCCCAAAAAAAGTTCTGCAAATAACACCCTATTACAAAGGTTACAAAAAGGTGCAAAAAACACCCATACAAAAACTACTCAAGAGAGCAAAGTAACAAAAAAACGAACAAAGGGAACCCGAAACAGACTATACCACCAAAACAGGGGGCAAGATACTCATCCATCGACAGAATAAACACATAGTTGCACGAGATCCTTTTCCTTCGAGATGGGAGGGCCTCTGACCATCCACAGTAACCGCCGCAGGTAGAAAGTATCCTCGTCGTCATCGCAGGAAGAAAGAACCTCCACCCCACAGACACTGCCAAAGGGAATGACTCCCGTCGCCGCCACAAAGAATGACATTCCCCCAACAAACAAAAACGTGATGTCGCAAGTGAGGGAACCACCACTGATTCTTGGTGGGAATGAGAACCAAACCCCAACACATACCGCAAGGGACTGATGACCAACAATAGAAAAAAAATCCATCGCCACCGCCATAGTAAGGGATGTTGCGCAACCAGGAAGAGAACCGTCTTCATTTGCTCACACAACAAAAGCCCGGTCTGTCGCCTCTCAGCAAAAAATATCATCGTCGCCGCCATAGTAAAATGGACACCACTCAACTAGGAAGAGCTCCGACACCATATGCTCACACAACATAAGCCCAGGGCTGACCCAGGAAAAGCTCTGTCTCCTTACTATGACAAAATGGGAGCAGCTAGGGATGAAACCCTAACCACCATGCACTAATTCAGTTCGCCTAGACTCTCAAACCTCAACTTTATTTTTTTTCAAAAGGTGTTCACAATAGATAATTATTATATGATAGGATGACCAATATTATATATATATTTGCATTACATGAGTGCAAGGTAATAAAATATAAAGTTTGCATTGAAAATATAACTTCTAAAAAATATATCGTGGTAATCTTAACTATGATTTCAAAGGGTAAAAGGGTGCATTGCATAATATCTATCAAAGTTCAAGTCTTATAATGGAAAACATTTTTATAAATTGTAGAAATAGAGATGGTGGTATAAAAGAAAATATAGACAACGCCAAGAACTTTGTAGCAAATCTTGAAAGTATGGAATGCACTTTATAAACAAACTTCTTTTAGGCTCTTAGTAATTTGACAATGGAAGTTTTGTTCACGAATGGTCGATCCCTTGATATGACTTGGTTTCTCCTTTTATGTATTACTAGGCACAAATTTCGACACTTATGATATCACAACTTCCTAATAATAAATTATTTACTTATTACTTGCATGGTTAGTAAATAGCCATTGATATCCACTTCACCCAAGAATTAGGTTACAAAATATTTAAAAACGGTTATATACAGGCGGTACAAGGGTTTGAAGGTATATGGCGTTCCACGGCGGTCTCCCTCTTTTGGTTCTAATGATGCATTTTCTAGAGCCGTCCCTTTGGTTTTAGTCTACTCCTCTTGAAACTTTTTCTTTCGAGTTCCCCCACTCTGTTTTTGCTGTCTGGTTTGTTGTTTTTTGGGAGTTACAAGTCCATGTTTCCTCTTGCTATTTTCCTGGTTTATTGGCTATTGTTTTTGTCTTTCTCTGGCCCTTGAGCTTCGACCGACGACTGGAGTCCATCCTCAGTGTTGAGGACTAGTACCAACCAGTCTAAAATAAGTGGGAAGTGTAAATAGAAGTCGATTCTGGCTTAGCCATGAGTTTCTGTTAGTTTTTCTCTGTGTGGCTGTGTGGTTTTATTTTTTGTCACCCTTCCTTTATGACGTTGGAGATGGTTTATTTGTCAGGGTTCTAGAAGAATCCTCTGCTCCTGGTTTACTGGGGCATGTTTGTCCTTGATTCGACTGTCGTTTTCAGAGTATGTGGGTTTGATTTCGATTTATCTAGGGTTCAGACCTTGGGTATCTTGTGGTTGCTTGTGGCTCAATACTGTCGGGCTCTTGTTGACTGGTGAGCCCATACGCGGCTCTTCCTGGTTTTATGGGACTGGTCTGTCCTTTACGTGGCTGTCTTTTTCATGGTCTCGTGGTATGATTTGGGTCTATGCTGCCATCTAACCCTTGTTGAATCTCGTTGTCCATACCCTAACAAGGGTTTGCACTTAGGGTTTCTCGTGGTTGCTTGAGTTTCAATACTGTCCCCCATCTTGGTCTTGTCGGATTCTTGTTGACTGGAGAATCTATATTTGTACTTCCCCTTTCAGTCCTTATGTCGAAAACCCATGATGGGTCTTCCGGCGCTCCAGCAGATGGATGTACTGCTCGCTTCCGCTGTAGAAGAAAGGCAAAAGCCCACAAGATTCTCGAGGGGAAATTACGCTACGTAGTGGGTCGAGATATTTACTTGGACAGGGTGGAAGCCTTATGCTCACGCGCGCTCATTGGAAGACTGGAATATGCTTCTATGGACAAAAAAGATTGGTTCGCTTGGGCCACCAAACATTGGAAGCCCTTCCTGTCATATGTTCCTGCTATCAGTCTTTTGGTTCGGGGTTGGATAGTCTTCGTCTTCTTAGAGGATGCTCATGCTACATCCGTCCTTAACCGTCTGTGGAGAGTGGGAAAAGGTTCTCTTGTTTTAGACAGATGGCATTTACATTTTGACCCACCTCATGAAAGGGTTAAGAAACGACACCTGTGGACTCTGATGCCTGGGCTTCCTTTCCCGTTGTGGAATCGTTCTCTTCTGGAGGGCATAGGGAACACGATCGATCACTTTGTGGCTGTTGATGAAGATTTTATGAATACATATGATAAGAGGATGGCCAGAGTTTTAGTGGAGCTAGACATCTCAAAAGGTCTACCGGCTGAAATTGAAATTCTCTACCGAGAGCAACTATTTTCACAAAGGCTCGACTATTAGGGCATCCCCTTCAGATGCAATTGTTGCCGAGAAACAGGCCATCTGAGACAGGCCTGTCTATCTTTTCAACAAGGTTCTACATCCCTGGACCTACGACTTCATCCTGCATCACAACTGTCCCCCTTATCAGATCAAAGGCATTCCCAGGTAAGATTACCCTCGGTTCCTCCGGCTTCTGCTATTGGAATTCTTAAAAATTATTGTTCCCTTTTCAAAGATGCTTCAGATATAGAATTAGCTATATTGGACACTGTCGATGTTAGAAGGGGCTCTCTTAAATCTTCAGACACTCCTCTAGCCTTGGATCACTCTTCCCCTTGTAAGACTCTGTCTTGTTTCCCTCCTCGAAGTGTTGATGGAAGAGGCTCCCACAAGCCTCCAACTTCCCCTCTAGCCCTGGCTCTCTCTTCCCCTCGTAAGGCACAGTCCTGTATCCCTCCCCTCAGCTCGGGTGATTCTCTCCCTTCACTGCCCCTTCCTCTATCGACTTCAGACCTCCCTTATCCTGATTTTCCACCTCCTTCTCCTTCTCTTGTGACTCTTCATTGCCCTCCTTCTCGGGATTATGATGCTTTCCCTGATGTGTTATGTCCTGCAATCGATCCACCTGATGCCTCTTCTTTAAAAACACAAAATATGAAAGGCGTCTTTCCCCAGCCTCTCTTCACCGATTCGGACTTCCCTCCTCTTGTTAATACGGGTCCTTTGACTTTGGGTACTCCTCTCCATAGCCCTGTCACCTCCCCGTCCTTTGCTGTCCCAGCATTACAAAAATCCTTGAACATTTTTTCTGATAAGACTCCTCTGTCTCCCTCAGTTCTCCCCCTTGATTCCATCCATTTTGATAATGTCACTATAAGGAGAAAAAAACAATCACCTCCTGATGATGTGATTCTTGCCCCCACCCCTTATACTCCTTTGTCGACTAGACTGAAAAACGCGGCTCGTAAGCTTGCTCTTCAAAGGGTCCTTAGAGCTTTGACCCCTCTTCAGTTTGATACCTGATGCGTATTCTCTCCCTAAATGTTTGAGGTTTGGGAGGTTCATTCGAACAAAAAAGCCTCCGTCATCTGTTTTTGTCACTTTCACTTGATGTTGTGCTCCTACAAGAGACAATGACCAGCACATACCCAACCCTTTTTGCCTTTTCCAAGCTGTGTCCGGGTTGGGAATATTGTGCCCTCAGTTATAATGGTCTCTCGGGGGGGATTCTATTTGGCTGGAATCCGAAGCTCCTCAAATGTAAAGCCTTCCATACTGTTGCAGGTATCTTGCTGAAAGATTCGATTTGTGGCTCGACCTTCTCCCTTTCTATCCTAAATTGTTATGGCCCTTATCTTAATCGTGATTCTTTCTGGAATGTCGTGGCTTCAGGCGGTCTTCTCTCGTTGCCAAACCTTATTCTCGCTGGTAATCTTAACCTAACATTAAATGCGTCTGAGATTTGGGGCACTAGAGCGCAAATTGATCCCTTGGGTCCTTTCTTCTACAAGTTATTCTCCAATCATCAACTAGTAGATGTGGCCCCCTCATATGCAGGACCAACTTGGAGGAATGGTAGGATGGGGGAAGAAGGCATATCCAAAAGACTTGATCGTTTTTTGCTATCGGATCAGCTCATTAACTCTCTTCCCAGACATAGGGTTTGGGCTCATAGATGTGGGATTTCAGATCATTTCCCTGTTCTGCTTGAATGGACGGATCATCAGAATCCTTGCGCTTTCCCCTTCAAATTCAATCATTCCTGGTTAAAGAATGAGGATTTTAACAATATGATTCGTACAGAATGGCCGCTTATCAATTCGGATGCTTCGTTGGACGTTATGAATAATCTTTCGTTCAAACTTCGCTTGCTGAGAGAAAAAGTGAAGTCTTGGACTAAAGTGGAATCTCAAAAAATAAAGGATAAATCTGTATACTTGGAGGATGAAATCAGTACTCTTCTACACTCTTCTCAATCTGCTATCTTAAATGATGAACAGCAGTACAGACTGAGTTCTCTTAAAGCTGATCTTCAAAAACTATTGGATCATGAGCTATATTCCGCAAGACTTCAAAGCAGAGTTACTTGGGCCTTGAATGGGGATGCCAATACCAAATATTTCCATGTGGTGCCATCGGCTCGCAAAAATCATAATGCCATATGGAGTTTACAAGATGAAGAAGGTACCTGGATCTCGAATGACCAGAGCATCAAAGCTCTAGGGGTTCGCTATTTTAAAAATATTTTTGTTGATGACCATTTGACAAACCTTTCTGCTCAGCTTAAGGTCATTTGTCTTTTTCCTTCCTATGTCAGTGGGGAAGGGAAAAATGCCTTTACCAGTTCTGTCACTCTTTCGGAAGTAGAGAGGGCCCTTAAAACTTTCAAAACAGATAAAGCCCCAGGCCTTGATGGCTGGCCGGTCGAACTCTACCTATCCTTTTTTGATCTTATGGGACCTCTCCTTGTCAATTTGGTGGAATCTTCAAGACTATTGGGTAGTATGCCCCCCTCCCTAAACTCCACCTTTTTAGCTCTTATCCCAAAAGTCAAACTTCCTGTTTCTTTCGCTGACTTTTGTCCAATTTCTCTCTACAATCTCTACTATAAGCCGATCTCTAAAGTCGCGACCTTGAGACTTAAGCCTTTCGTAGACTCTTCTATCTCTCGTCAGTAATTCGGATTCCTGAAGAACCGTCAGATCCTTGAGCTCATAGCCATCATGCAGGAAGTCCTTCACTCTGTCAAAACAAAAAAGAGATGTGCCCTCATCCTCAAGTTGGACTTGACAAAAGCCTTTGACAGGGTTAATTGGAAATACATCCATCTGATTCTTATCCAGATTGGGGTTCCTCTGGTGGGGGTGAATTGGATTTTGGGTTGCATTTCTTCTGCAAACTTTGCTGTCCTTGTAAATGGATCTCCTTCTACCTTCTTTCCGACTTCTCGTGGTATCAGGCAGGGCTGTCCATTGTCTCCCCTGTTGTTCATCCTGGTTATCGAAGGTCTTAGCCTTCTGATTGAAGATGCCAAGAGAAATAGTAAAATCAAAGGGATCAAGATTTCGTCTCACCTCTTCCTCACTCATTTACTATTCGTAGATGATGTCATTTTATTTGGAATGGGTTCTTTTGAGGAATGGATAGCTTTCAAAGTATTACTTGACACCTTTTGTGAGGCCTCTGGTATGTGTATAAATATGGATAAATCCTGTTTTCTTCATAATGATTTGGATGCTGCCCTTCTTGGTAGAATAACAGGCCTCCTTCCATACAGACTTTCACATCTTAATAAGGGTTTCACCTATCTTGGTTACTTTCTCAAGCTTTCGGGTTATCTGGTCAAGGATTGACACTGGCTCATACCCAAATTTGAAAAGCGTATCTCTCATTGGACTAATAGGCTCTTGTCTATTGGTGGTCATCTTGTTCTCATTCGATCTGTTCTCTCAAGCATTCCTGTCTTCTGGATAGCCCTCATTCCGATTCCATCCTCAATCTTAGATAAACTCAGAATATTGATCTTTTCTTTTCTTTGGGGCTCCACAACAAAGAAAAAAAAATTCCACCTCGTTGACTGGCATATTCTTGCACGTCCTACTTCCTTAGGTGGCTGGGGAATCAAGCACCTCCCTAGTTTCAGTATATCTTTGAGATTAAAGAATTTTTGGTATGCTCTAAACAACAACGACATCTGGCATTATCTCCTCACTGTAAAATATATGAAGAAATTGCCTATGCATTCTTGGCTTAGAGAGAAATGTTTCATGATTCGAAATGCCTCGGTCATATGGAAAGGCTTTCTCAAAATCTTGCCTTGGATTGGTAAAGGGATTCTATGGCAAGTTGGAAATGGTTCTGATATTCATCTGGGTGTGGATCCTGTTGTTGGATTGGGTAGCTCTTTTATCCTCCTAGGTGACTTAAGAGCATATCTGGAAGACTATGGGATTTGTACTTTAGCTCAAGCAAGAAATAAAACATCCTTTGCTTCAGGTTATTGGTTTAATGCTGAAGAGCTCGATCTTTGTGGAAATTGGAAAATTCTTTGGGAAAACTATATTAGAGGGCTGGAATACAACATAATCCGTCTAAAAGATCTTCGTGATAAGCTCCTCTGGTCATATAGCAATTTTGTAGGCCCTTTAACTGCAGCTAAAGGATATGAATGTATTACTTCGATCAGTAGTTTGGAGGAGTGAAACCCTGTAATCGACTCTCTTTGGACTCATAATATTCCTATGAAAATAGCCTGTTTCATTTGGCTATTGGTTAAAGGCCGGATTCTTACTTGGGATCAGCTTCAATCTCATGGGTTTCATGGCCCGAGCCATTACGTTCTGTGTGAGAGGAATTCCGAGAATATCCTGCATCTTTTTTTGGTCTGTCCCTTCACAGTGAATATTTTCTGTTACTTTGCAGCTCGATATGGGTTCTCTTTTCCCTTATTCAGTTCTGTCCAGTCCTTTCTGGTTCACTGGTTCAGCATCACTGCGCTTTTTGTTGCTTTTAGATATTTACCCCTTTTTACATTCTGGTTTATTTGGATTCTCTGGAATAAATGTCTATTTGAAGATCGAAAGCCTTCTGTTTATTCTCTTATCTCCAGGGTTGAGAGTTTTCAAAAACTATATCCAGTTCCAAAAAAATCTCATAAAAACCGGATTATTGGTCCAAAGCCTCAAAAGGTCTTTCCTTGTGGTTTTTTTGATGGGGCAGCTGCAGAGAATTTAGGAGGAGCAGGTTTTGTGATCTACCTAAATGAAAATCATTACTTCAGTTTCTCATTGGGCTGTGGATGCAGCACGAATACAAGAGTGGAATTGTTGGTACTCTGGGCTGTTCTTAGAGGGAGTTTGATGATGGGTCTTCCCATTCATTTGATTTATGGGGATTCTATGGTTATTATTTCATGGCTCAACAGACTTTCAGCCCTTGATATTCCATCTCTGATGCATTGGTGTGATGATATAAAAAATATGCTCCATCTTGTCCGTTTGGTGATCTTCAAGCATATATTCCGTGAGCATAACATGCTGGCTGACAGCCTCTCCAAATAGGCTCTGAATTTGGATATGGGATATGGATCCTTCTTTGAATATATGGATGGAATGGTCATAGAACATGGCCAATTTGTGCTTTTTTAGATGTTGAATCCTAACTGTTTTATTCAACATTTGATTTGTTTTTCTTTGTCTATCATGTATGAGACTTTTCAGTCAGCAAGTTTTGCTCAGGAATGTTTGTTTTGTGATCACCTTCGATTTCACAGCATTTTCTGACCTGATATTTTAGGATGATGAGAAAAGTCTACTATGATCAAACTTTTTGTCTTTCTGTTGGCTGGATGCTTTTGCAGGCATGATCTTTGTATGCCTAGATGCGGATGGGATACTTATGTTTAATATCTGAAAAGGAAGATGGAATATGTATAATATGTCTTTTGATTCCTATGAATAACAAAGACTAGTATTTTTTCCTGTAAAAAAAAAAACTACAACCTGTTAAACTCTTGACTAATGACATAGATGGGCCTTTTGATAGTTGCCAATAGGTGTTTACTAATTAATAAAACAATCTAGCTCAGATTATATCTTATTGTAAAGTTGATATTGAGCATGTTATGATCTTTTCTATCTAAAATTATTATACATTTTTAATAAAATATAAAACATAAAACATAAAACAAGTTTGTAATGGCTAAATAATAGGTTGAGTTATCAAAGGTGGTCTATACACCATCTTGATATTTCAATAATAGTTTACAAAAACATGTCTAAATTTAAAATGATTTTGGTGAGTATATGTTTTCTTATGCATATACTCACTTTTAACCTTGTCTTAGTGATTTGATTACTTGCACTTTTAGCCTTTAGAGATCACATTAGTTCTCACATGAAGTATACACATAAATCATAAAAACCATTCAAGATCAATATTCATCTCATTCATACTTAGTATTTAAGCAAATTACGAATACATAGACTAGCAAATGCCATAATATCTTCAATGATCATCAAAAGGCACCAATGTTTCATATGAGGTCTAACCACATAGCAAAATACATCAAGGGTATACATGGAATGGGATAAATAAAATAAAACTTGGAGGCCCATCGTTACCACCCAGTTGAAGGTTTTGCATGCCTTGGCACAACAAAAAAAAACTCTCTAAAAAACCGATCCTTTCCCTTCTCAATTCCATGCTTTGACTATTGTTCCTTGTCTTCCTCCCTGATCCTAGAAGGCACTTAATTTTTGCCTTCTCTATGTTTACATTCTTGTGTGTTCTTCTATTTTTTCTCATACCTAGCTTGCCTCCAAGCTTTTATTCTTCCTAAATTCTTTTATGGTTTTCTTTTGGCTTGGACCAACTTGGAGGGCCAAGACTCTACTTAATCCTCCTTGTCCTTAAGTGCAGCTTACAATTCCTTGGAATTCTCTTGCAGTGGTCTATAATTAAATTAGATGACTGTTATACCTAAATCCTGTCACCATCATGTGATGAGATCCTTAACACCCTATGTTTTCCCTAAATCCCAAACTTGGAGTGGAAACTTGCTCTAGATATCAATTCTACATGAAAAAACCTAGCACCGCGCTTTCCCTTTGGCTGATGAGCGATACCTTGTTCAGCACCACCTGTTTCCTATTATAGAGAAGCAGTGCCACTGCCTATAGGCTTTGTTCTTAAAGCAGTTCTCACCTAAACCGCTCTGTCATAAGGGAACAAAAGCGGTACCCTGGGTAAAATGGGAAAAAGAGAAGTTTATCAAGGCTTCTAGATCATGAGCCTCGTGTCCTCCCTTATCCCTATCAATATGGGTTAGTTTGAGCTTGAGATCCCTCTTGGTAGGATCTTGGAGCCACCTCACCCACAATTCTCTCATTTATCCCTATCCGTTGAGCCTTATAAATATAGGCTCATATCCATAGTTGAGGGGGAGAACTGAATGGTATTGTTATGCTGTTGAATTGACTATGTAGTCCAAATCATTGGAGAGCATGGAGAGTAAGTTGGAGCTTTTGGGGATGAAGTGTTTGTCTTGTGGAGGAGTTTGTCAACACCAAGGCAATGGTTGTAAGCTTCTTCATTTGTTCTCAATGCAAAGCTGATTTCCATCCCACATATCTGTTGTTTTCATTTCACATGTATATGTTACTAGATTCCTTAGTCACTAGTATGGATGTGTAGATGATTTTCTGGTAGCTTTGATGTGCTTGTTTGTTTGATATATTTGTAGGTACATAGGTTCGCGTTCAAAGTAGTATTCCAGGTGTTTACAACATTTAGGGAAGGTCTTCATCCTTTGTCGTTCACTCATTTGTTCTGGATCTGAACCATTCAGGCCAGAGGAACAACTACTATTCACAGAAGGTGCAATATTCCTGATAACAATGACCCATTTAAAAAAAATATATCTTGATGATTTTTTTAGAGGAGATATAGGAAGATGCTCTCCACACCTTCTAAAGAAATTTTAATTCTAATTATTAGGCATCACTAATCAAAACATTGGACTACTAAAATTTTCTTAGTTTTATAGACTGCTCCACTAGTGGTTTGTATTCAATTTTTTTCCCCACTTCATCATATATATCTTTATGATGTTTTGGATAGAGCTAGAGAAATACATCCTATAAACAATGCAATATTTTTAAATTCTAATTCCAAGGCATGAATGAACACTTATCAAAACATTGGACTAATCAGTTTTCTCTGAGTTTTATGGACTACTCCTATTGCGGTATGTAATTAATTTATTTGATATACTTAAACAAAATATCACTAATGAAAATTTCAAGGGAGATACAGGAAGATGTCCCCCACAACATGTAAAATTTTCAAATTCTAATTCCAAGGCATGAGTGATCACTGATCAAAGCATTGGAGTACATAGCAATTTTTATACGCCTTCTCACGCTTGGAATTCAAACAGGCTCTCATTCGAAGTTCAAGATTTGTTTTGGATAATATGCTAGCACCTACTTCCTTATAACATTAATTAAACTCCTTTATAAGCTCATTCTCTCCAACATCACTCTGAATTTTCTATTAACACTAAATTTTCAAGAATACTCACACAACACTCAAACTTTTGACAAGCACTCAAGCTTGTTCGACAAACTCATTCCATTCTTTGTTTTAACTCGAGTGGCTTTAAATATTGATTTACCTTCTTTTCCTCCAAAAACATGATGCCATTAATCTAAATTCAAAGTTGACGTTTATTTGATGGCTTCTTCTAGTTATGATTACATTCTTGATTTGATTCGTCCTCCCCACCTTTTACTCTTTTAATTGAAGTAATCAAGTTAGTGCCGAGTTACTCCCCCCCTAAGAGATTATCGTTCAACATCCATATTAACAAGTATTTATCTTCCTCTTCTATTTGTTTTTCCTGTTTTTTTTGGGTTGAGGATATATTGACAAATTGAGGTAAAGAAGTTATTGAGATTAGAGTCACCGTGACATGCATAACTATCAAATGATAATCGTCTAAGAATTTTTTTTAAGTGACATACCTTGCATGTGACAGTTATGATGTTGAAGAAGCACAAAGTTGTTGATTTTAAGATTGTTGTGATTGTCCATATGAGGCTTGATATGCTTGCATGACTTGTTCCTGAGTTTGGGTGTCTTTTATAGATATCCCATGTGCTTGATTTGATTGTGGAGGTAGAAGAAAGAACTTGTTGCAGCAATATGTTCATCTCATGTAGTTACCTAGATCTTCATGCTTATGTAGTATTCATCTCCTATAGAAACATGTAGCTTCATAGTTCTATAGTGTTACTCTTTCGTAGATACTAGTAGCTTGATACTCTTGTAGAAACCTAAAGGTAAATGGGTTAGGAAGTGAGTGAAACAATATTACAATCTCTTCTAGGTGAACACATGAGGTATGAGGCGAGTGTATAGGTAGAAGATGAATGAGTGAGCCATTAGGTGAATACATGAGGAAGACAATGGATGCAAGTGAATTTTCTAGATTGTGTGCTCATGCATGGAATGAGTGTAAGGTTGGAATATATGCATGAGGGAATGGAATGAAAAAATGACATGATGGAATGAGTGTATGGAGATATGAATGCTACCGCTGGTGAACATTTGATCATATTTGTGAAACTTTATGGTGTATTTGTGTGGGAATATTATAAACCCACTTATGACTTAGGATAAAAATATTTAATCATTTTTTATTAAATTCCTACCTACTAGCCTAGATGGTTTGCATCCACTTGCACCTCTTGGTCAACACTTTCCATATATACCATAGGAGTGCTTTTATCCTGATTGTGGTTTGATCCTGTCCACTTTATAGACTGCTAGAATTAGTATTTTTTCCTTCCTGCATATTATATTTTTATTCTACTTTATTCCAACTTTTATGTGGATAAGGTTAATCTACTCAACTATGAAACTGCTATCTTTTGTTGCCAACCCATCCTCCATTATTTTCTCTCCATATTCCAGTATTAGCATATTTTTCCATCACTCATGACAACTCACTCATGCTTTAGGCAATTCATGAGGTCCTTGACTGATTTGGAAAGTGCTTTAGCCACCTATGGGGGTTTATCATATTTGGTAAGTCTGCTTTATGAGCTAGCATGAGTTGTCTTCCACCAACTTAATTTTCCTTTATAAGGATGCATTACTATTGTAATAATCAATCAAGTCATTGGTTCAACACCGATTCATTTGATCAATAATACTTGGAAAGATATTGGATCACTTCTCTTGTATTCAGTCTCTTTATTCTTCTCTCTATTTTCCTTGTGCATTCTTGTGAGAATTGTCTTTGTAGCAAGATCTACCTCTTGTGTTTCTTCTTTGCATCAAGGATCTTTTTCTACATGGTATCAGAGCTACAATTCTACATGGTATTAGAGTTGCAATTTCTACATGGAATTAGAGCGCAAGGTTGTTCAAGTTCAACACAGTCGAGGAGCTATCTGTTCTCTCTATTAGAGTGCATCTAGTCTCCTATTCCTCTCTGAAGAAGAGCTTGTTATTAAGCTTACAATATTTTCTCCTAGTTTTATTTGTGCAGGTTGCATAGAGTTTCTCCTTGAGCACATCAACATCTCAATATGAATTCTTCTTCAACTATGATTCTGACTCCCTTCAACTATCGCAAATAGAAAGCCAAAATTGGCATTCTATTGCACAATAAGGGTCTCTATAGAGTTTCTATGGCTTTAAAAATGAACCAAATCCTGTTGTTGAGAAAACTAAGTGGCATAATAGGTTGGATGAAGCCTATAGATTGTTTTTCCTCTCTATTTGTCATGATATACTCTTTCATCTAGATGGTTTGACCACTCCAAACCAAGTGTGGAACAAACTTGAGTCTCTCTTTGGAGTTCAAGATGAGATAAGAGCACATTAGTTGGAGAATGAGTTATTCTCATTGATTCTAAGCAATTTCAACTCTATTAGGGTTTATTCACCAAATTCAAGTCACTTATTCTATTTCTCAAGCAATGTGGGATTGATAAGAAGGATATCAATTGATCCTTTCCATTCTATCAAAATTGGGTCTTGAATACTCAGTTTTTGTGTCTACTTTTCATGCTACTAGGATTGCTATTTCTAATTGATGGAAAATGCCTTATTTGAGTACATTATTTGATTCAATAACAAAGGAGAAAGATAAATTGATCCATATGGGTGCTCTTATATGTAATGTCCCTTTTTGAAATTTTATTAAAATGCCTAATTTTCCAAATTTTGCACAATTTTGGCTCTTGACTAGTTTTGATGTCTAGACATCCAAATTGACCCAAATGCTTCCAAATTTTCTATGAAGGTGCATGAATGATAATATAAATTAAATATGATGTTCATGTGTGTTTTTTGACCTCCCAATTAATTCTGTAAACTTGTTTAATGTTCTGTTCAAAGCAGCAGTCTTTACTAGCAAATTGAGGCTCCAATTCCCCCTGGGTAATTGCCGGAAATGGCTTCACAAATGATCCAAAAGTCACTTGAATTTATGAACAGAGGCTGGGTATGTGTAAGAAAAATTTCCAAAGTCTTATATGTATCATGGTTCATTTTATACAGGCTGTTACGACTCTTTCCAAAACAACTCCCAAGTCACAATTTCGACCCTTGGGGAAAATGCACCAAATCTTCTCCCAATGCAATAAAACTCAATAAAATGGCTTCCAATGCTTAATTACTGAACATGAGACTTTAAATACACATTAATTACAGTCCATCCATCATACATTCATTCCTCCATTTGAAATAATAAGCATTACCATGGCATATATCAAAATAGAGTGGAAATGGTCATTGTTTACTCATTAAAAGTCATGTTGACATACAACTCTTGGGAATTTCGACTTGAAAATTTCTGAGAATTAATAAAAGATCATATTTCATGCATTAAAATTATAAATGGACAATGAAAGGCTCTCCCAATTCGAAATCATGAGCATTACAATGGTTCACAACAAGATAGTGGGGAAATGACACTATTTCTTCATTGTTCAACATTTTTACATCAATTATTTTGGGTATTTTGACTTGAGAGTATTATAAAAGTGAAATACAGAGAATATACATCAGAACATAAGATAATGAGCATTAGAATCATCCCCAAAGAGATCAATAGCTCACCCAAAGCGCAATCCCTCCATTGGCATGAATATGGTGTGAAAACTGGAAATAGTTGAGAGAGAGTGCTGCAATAGAAGACTCCACATGATTTTCTGTAGCTTACACCTACAAATAAGACTCAATTAAAGCTCCATGAAATACTTGAGTGGCCTTTCCAAACACCAACTAGGATGGGAATCTTTCACCCTCGAAATTGGCTTAAGCAAGAAAACTAGTCATCCACTAGCTCTCACAATTCACAAATGAGCAAAAGCTTCTTTTAATGGATGATCCTTATGTTTTATAAACATTATTGGTATTATAAGGTTCCAAATCCATCCATAAACCAAATCCAGGTCAAATTGGTGTGGCTGCTCATGCTATGCCATGTGGCCTCTCTCTTCACCTTCCCTCTCCTCCCAAATTTGAGTAGGAGCCTCTTGGCCTTCTCCAACTCCCAATTTCAACCTCCAATATGCTCTATTCAGGCCTGACATGTCATTATGCCAGTATGTCAGCCTTCATATCTGACTTGGGTCATAACTGTCATAGAATCTCCATCATTGGTGTCATAGCTGTCATAAATGTAAGGGGAATCTAGCCAAGTGTCCATGAAACTCCCATTTGGCTCTTCCTCTCCCATGTAAGTTACAATTCATCCCAAATTCGACCTATGAAGTATATGGACAAGTATATTAGCCTTATAATCCATCCAAAAACATTAGGCTTCCCATATATTCGAATTTGCAAGAGAAAGATACCATTTAACATAGGAATTCTAGCTAGTGTGGGCCCCATAGTCTCCATGCTCTATTGTCACTTCCATTTTCTCTTGTATTTATTTAATAAGATAAATTATTGAATATTTATCCCCTTATAATGTTTAAACATCATTTATTATCCCCCTTATTCCAAATCTCAAAGCTTCCACCCCCAACCTAGGAAACTAATGATTTTCCTCCTTGGCAATTATTTGACTTTTAACATCCATTTGACAACTTTTATGAATATGGAAAATGTGATTTGGCCATTGTGACCCAATGCCAAATTTGGGACATTAAAAATCCTCCCTTCCCAATATTACTTGTCCTCAAGCAATTTCAAACATGGTTGTTGAAGAACCTGCTTTCTGTATGATTCTTTGAAGTTGCCACTGAGCTGCCCACCTTGTGTCTTTGAAATTTCATGAATATTTCAGAGAGGAACCACCATGCTTGATGCTGCACTACTCTGATTAGAATCACCTTATTAAATGGGGAATCCATCTCCCATACTGCTTGTCTCCCAAAGAATTTGAAATCAATGGGAGTAAAAACTATCCCAGGGTCCCATTGCTTGCATTGCACTCCAACAATTAAGAGTGCTCCCCAACCCACACCATTTGGAAAGAGAATTCTGCCTTCAGATCTGACTTGGGTCATAACTGTCATAGAATCTCCATCGTTGGTGTCATAACTGTCATAAATGTAAGGGGAATCTAGCCAAGTGTCCATAAAACTCCCATTTGGCTCTTCCTCTCCCATGTAAGTTACAATTCATCCCAAATTCGACCTATGAAGTATATGGAAAAGTATATTAGCTTTATAATCCACCCAAAAACATTAGGCTTCCCATATATTCGAATTTGCAAGAGAAAGATACCATTTAACATAGAAATTTTAGCTAGTGTGGGCCCCATAGTCTCCATGCTCTATTGCCACTTCCATTTTCTCTTGTATTTATTTAATAAGATCAATTATTAAATATTTATCCCCTTATAATGTCTAAACATCATTTGTTATCCCCCTTATTCCAAATCTCAAAGCTTCCACCCCCAACCTAGGAAACTAGTGATTTTCCTCCTTGGCAATTATTTGACTTTTAGCATCCATTTGACAACTTTCATGAATATGGGAAATGTGATTTGGCCATTGTGACCCAATGCCAAATTTGGGACATTACATTATATCTTCCAAGGGCAAGGATCATGCTCTCATATTTCAAGGAAGCAAGAATACCAGGGCCAAAGAGAAGCAAATTGTGAAAGAGAAAAAGCCAAAGTCAGATAATGAAGATGAAAGTTCGAAGCCTACCGATGAAGGTTCAATGAAGAAAGTCAAGAAGAAATGAGGTACATCTAAGTGTTCTTATTGCAACAAGGGATTTAATCGAGAGAAGAAATGTTTCAAGAAGAAGATGGAAATCATGTCTTAGCTTCTTGAGAAGAACAACATCGAAGTTCTAGGTGAGCTAGAGAATCCCGCTAATTCCTCAGAACACTGTCATAGTGCATAGTTCCAAGGTGATATAAACCATGACTTGAGTTCCAGAGTTAAATCCGATCCTCATATCTCTAATATAGATTTACATTATGATATATCAGAATAAAAAATATTAGAGTCTTTCTTTGATAACCCACTTGTCAGTCTCCTAGATTCATCTCCCAATACTTGTGTTTTTTCACTAGATCCCGACTTGTCTGTAAGCATCTCTTGCTCATTCCATAATTATTATTTAGAAGCATGTTTGCAGGATTATATGCATGTCATGACACCATCCATACCACCATACATACCATCTACCATACCTCTGAATACTCCTAATACTATACAAACCCCATGTTCACTTATATCAAATGGTTTCAAGTCTTGTCTATTTTTCACTGGTTGGTTATATACGAACTTAGTCATCATTGGAATTATATTACACATGTTTGGATCCATTCTAAACACTTATGGTTTAGATCCCAAGTCCATCCATCATTCAGATTTGTACACTCATTAGTTTTCCCTAGTTGCTCATACTTTTCCTAGTCTATCCCCATATCCTCATGGAGACATTGAAGCCTTTGTATTTGTTGTTCCATATGATAATATTTCTGATATATCAGAGTCTATTCAGCCTCATATCAGATCTAGGAAGGTGCTACATCAGATTGGAAGAATGATATGTGATCCACATCACAATTTTGCAACTATACAAGGCATTGATTATGTAACTGATTGTCTTAATTTTTGTACTCTTTGGGAAGGAGTATGCACATATCTCTTTTCCATTTTAGATTGTGTTTTCAAGAAAAAAAAGTTTATTGGCATAAAGAAGCATTCAAATAATGCTCCTACTTCATCAGATGATGAGATATAAGGAGTCTCTCCTCTTCTTTCTTGCAGATTCTACACTTTAGCGCATGTCCATGGAGTTCATGGTTTCTTCATCAAAGTATTTCACCAGAAGAAGTTCATTCAGCTCATTCAAGTGAAGATAAATACATAATTGAAGACATGTTTTAAATTTTGTGCCTTGTCCTTTCTTGATGGAGGATATTCCCCATGTGGTTTTGCCTCTTTCCTCAGCTTTTATGGATATGAATAATTGTAAAGATTGAGTATAAACTTGTTGTTGGGCCCTGTATACACCTATATGTATCCATATGCATCTATATTTTAGAAATATCATCATAAAGTCAGATTTAAAGGGGGGTGTGGGAATATTATAAACCCACTTAATACTTAGGATAAAAATATTTAATCATTTTTTATTAAATTCCTACCTGCTAGCTTAGATAGTTGGCATCCACTTGCACCACTTGGTCAACACTTGCCATATATACCCCAGGAGTGCTTTTTATACTGATTCTGGTTTGATCTTGTCCACTTTATTGAATTCCAGAATTAGTAACTACGCCTTCCTGCAGATTTTGTCTTTATTATGCTTTATCCTAGCTTTTATGTGGATAAGGTAAAGCTAGTCAACTAGGAAACTACTATCTTTTGTTTCCAACCCATACTCCCTAATTTTCTCTCCATATTCTAGGATTAACATATTTTTCCATCACTCATGATAATGCACTCATGCTTTAGCCAATTTGTGAGGTCCTTGACTGATTTGGAAAGTGCTTTAGCCACCTATGGGGGCTTATCATATTTGGTAAGTCTGCTTTATGAGCTAGCATGAGTTGACTTCCACCAACTCAAATTTCCTTTATAAGGATGTATTAATTTTGTAATAATCAATCAAGTCATTGTTTCAACATCAATTCATTTGATCAATAATACTTGGAGATATATTGGATTACTTCTCTTGTATTCAGTCTCTTTATTCTTCTCTCTATTTTCCTTGTGCATACTTGTGAGAATGGTCTTTGTAGAAAGATCTACCTCTTGTGTTTATTCTATGTGTCAAGGCTCTTTTTCTACATGGTATTAGACCTACAATTTCTACATGGTATCAGAGTGCAAGGTTGTTCAAGTTCAACAAAGTTGAGGAGCTTTCTGTTCTCTTTATCAGAGCGCATCCCATCTCCTATTCCTCTCTAAAGAAGAGCTTGTTATTAATATTACAAAATTTTCTTGTAGTTTAATTGTGTAGGTTGCAGATAGTTTCTCCTTGAGCTCATTAACATCTCACCATGGATTCTTCTTCAGCTATAATCTTGACTCCCTTCAACTATCACGAATGGAAATCCAAAATTGGCATTCTATTGCGCAGTAAGGTCCTCTATAGAGTTTCTATGGCTTTAGAAAACTAACCAAATATGTTGTTGAAAAAGCTAAGTGGCATAATAAGTTGGATGAAGCCTATAGATTGCTTTGCCTCTCTATTTTTCTTGATATACTCTTTCATCTAGATGGTTTGACCACTTCAAACCAAGTATGGACCAAACTTGAGTCTCTCTTTGGAGTTCAAGACCAGTTAAGAGTGCATCAATAGGAGAATGAGTTATTCTCATTGAGTCCAACCAATTTCGATTCTATTGAGGGTTTATTCACCAAATTCAAGTCACTTGTTCTATTTATTTAGCAATGTGGGATTGATAAGAAGGAACATCAATTGATCATTTCCATTCTATCAAAATAGGGTCCTGAATACTCAGCTTTTGTGTCTACTTTTCATGCTACTAGGCTTGCTATTTCTAATTGGAAAATTCCTTCTTTGAGTACATTATTTGATTCACTGTCAAAGGAGCAACATAAATTGTTCTAGATGGGTGCTCTTAGATATTCCAAGGGAAAGGATCATGCTCTCATATTTCAAGGAAGCAAGAATACCAAGTCTAAAGAGAAGCAAATTGTGAAAGAGAAGAAGCCAAAGCTAGATAATGAAGATGAAAGTTCGAAGTCTACCGATGAAGGTTCAATGAGGAAAGTCAAGAAGAAGTGAAGTACACACAAGTGTTCTTATTGCAGCAAAGGATTTCATCATGAGAATAAATGTTTCAATAATAATATGGACATCATGTCTCAGCTTCTTGAGAAGCACTACATCAAAGTTCCAAATGAGCTGGAGAAGCCTGGTGATTCCTTAGAACACTGTCATAGTGCACAGTTCCAAGGTGATATAAACTATGCCTTGAGTGCCAGAGTTAAATACTTTCCTCATATATCTGTGTTGGCAGCTAGCAACAACCTCTTCATTTCTTGATAAGATGAAGAGAGATCAGCTCTTTTATAATTTTGCCAATTCAAAATTATAAAAGAGCACCTTCAGAATCTTTGATTCTGAAGGTACTCTCAATCAAGAAGAGTAAAACGATATTTTAAGAAGTTGGTGAAAACATGCTCGTGAACTTGGCAATTAACAACTGTCAGTTAGTGTCATAATTTTCATGTAATTAATTCAATCATAATTTATGTGACTATATATGATTTTAAAATTCGAAAGGATAATATGCCAAGGGAAAATCAATAAAACCATCTTGTGTTTGTTTAAAAGCTGGATATGGGTGAGGTATTACTAATCCTAAGTTCATAGAACTAAAGGTGACTTTTAAAGTTTATATTTCATTATAATACCTTACTATGATTTTTGTAAATATTATAGTTAATGAATAAGTGATTTTCATATAGCATTTTTCACATATTATAGATTTATCATTTAAATATCCTATCAATTTAATATTTGATATTCATATATAGGATCTTTGAAAGATTTAAAAACTAAGCCTATGTATATACATAACATAGATATAAAATCAAGCCATTTCGCTAGTTATCATGTTAACATTAGAATATGTGATTTCCTCACTATATTGCCTTGTATGCCACCACCTATCACGTTTACGAAGAAGGTTTAATTGACTGAGTTACGAAAGGCCATGTGTCCAATTGATAACATTTGTCACTCAGATCAATGAGTTGGCACAGAGATATGGCTTGCACCTCTTGACAAATCGACAGCTGTGAACATATGGAGGCATCGTATTAACAGAATTGAATGTTGATAGTCATTTCATTTTATCACGATGTACAAGTTCATTATTAACCACTATCTGTATTCAATGTTTGAATTTATGATCCGTCAATCACAAGATCTCTGGTATGCCAATTCGGTTAAAATCCACTGTTAATCATGGCTAAGTCATAGTTAAACAGGCATGTATTATGATATTACGTTAGCTAGATTATTCATCATTGCCTGGGATCGGCTAAAATGGCCAAGTCCAGAGATATCTTTTGACTGTCAGATCCAAAGCATGCGAAGGCTACTCATCATGTCATATGTTTGGGTACCTATTCCCTCTTTGTTCACCTCTCCGTTCATTTCAGTTCGAAGCCAGGAGAGCATGGAGGAAACTATGGCTCCTCTGAACCGTTATGAAATCTCTGGTTCTGAACTTATAGAAGCTAACTAGGAGGTAGCTATGCGATTCGAGAAAATTGGGTGGGGGAGATTCTTTAGGAGTTTCGACAGCCATCATGCAGAAGTTACTAAACTATTTGCCATGAATTTAAGGGATGACGCTGTGCATATAGGAGGTTTTGAGTTCATTATTAATGAAGACAAGATAGTAGCAGCAACACAGCTCCCGCAAGTTGGAGAACGTTGGTTTAAGGGTAGCAAGGTTAATAAGAAGAGGTGTTTAGCTCTGTTGCTGCCATTGCCGGATGATACTAAATTGAAGATAGGCGTCCCTGTTAAATTTATGAAGCCCGAATGGAGAGCTTATTACGAAATACTGGTAAGGTACGTGTCCTATGATGGACGTTTCTCCCATTTGCACTTATACCATTTACGATTGCTATTAACATTATAGGGTTGCAAGCTTAATTTGCCTTTCTATTTATGGCAAAGTTTAAAGAAAATGTCACAGGTTGTTAGAAGTTTTAGTAACCCCAACATGAGTCTTTTCCACCACGGGTTAATCAAAATCATATTACAACATCAATTGTCTGTAATTGGAAAGACTTGGGATGGTTTTTTAATTGACTGTCAGTTAGGACTGACGCAGTACTGGCCGAACCTCTCACCAAGAATTCATAAAAAACGTAAAGCTATGAAATCTGAGGTCAATGATGCCTCTGAAACTATATCAGGGGGAAAAGGGTTCAGGGAAGTCAGTCTGCTTGTAAACGATGGGATTAGTAATGATGATGACAGGAATACAGTCCCTTGCGGCTCTAAAGCAATCCCAAATCAGCCCTTATCAGGTAAAGGTCATAGCACCCCTGCAGAAATAGAAGAAGGATTAACCAAAAGTAAAATTGATAATGTTGTTGAGTGTAAAAATTTATCTGAATCAAATAAAACTTATGAACACAGCAAGGAGTCTATGCGTAAGTTAGATCATCTTTCCCAAATTTGCTGTGACAAGGGAGGGTTTGATTCGGAAAACTTATTGTTTTCACGGAGGATTACCAGGAGTATGAAACCCTCAATTTCGAGTTCTATGGTTAATCAACAGGCTTCTCAGCCTGTAGTCGTCCATATTGAAGATGACATCCCGTCATCTATCCCTGATACAATTCATGTAAATAATCCTACGTTCGCAAAAGGTAATGAGGCAAAATCAGGCAAGGTCGAGGTTACTCAACCAGGTATAGACATAGGCATTGCAAACCCTGAACCATCATCTAGTCAACATATTGATAGCCCTATTTCTCCTCGGGAAGCCAATGAAGAAGAGACTCTGCAGCATGTACTAGATAATGCATACCAAGCTAAGATCACAGAGTTAAAGGATAAACTCAAGCATTGCCTATCCAGTACAGCGTTGTTAGAAGAGGAAAATAAAACATTTAGAGAAGAGTTGCTGGATTGGATCAGCAGATGGAAAGAAGTAAGTGCTAAAAAGAATCAGTATAAAAAATCAAAGAGGTCAATAATAAGTACAAACCAGCACCTACTTGAAAGAATTGAAAAACAAAACGTAAAGATTATCAGGTTAAAGGCTAAACTGGCTGAAGCATGAAGAGTAGTCGCTCTTCAGAGTAAAACTTGATGATTATTCTTATTTCTTATGTCGCTGCAAAACAGGTAATAATTATTTTGGTTGCATGCCTGTAAAATCGGAGATTTTACAGGCATGCATTTAAAAATTTCAAGTTTATTTTGTTACCTCTGTTTTTAATTGATTTTAATAAGATGCTTCATTTGAATTAAATGCAGGAGGATTTGTCATCACTCCTCTCCAGAGTTTCAGGACGTTGGCATGGAGATGTGGCTGTTTGTTAAAAGTTGGAGTTTCAACAATGGCCGAGAATTTTCCAAATACCTAGGAATTAGCAAACGCTCAGGCTAGTCATTTTCTGTTTATAGTAACATAGTGACAGGTGTTTGACATAAGAGATTCGATTCTCTTTTTGGTTACATGAACCCTATAATGTTGCATGTGACATTAATAGGGAAAACTGAATCATAGTATTATATAAAGTAGAAATTTTGATGAACTAGGGATGGAGTGTTGGAAGAAAAAAGTATTGGAAATATATCTTGTTGCTGGTGTTATTTCATACTTGAAGTTGAACCTTTGGATGTGAGTACTACTGGACATATATAGACAGATACCATTACTGGTATTTTTGTTTTGGATATATTATATATATATTTCAGTGTATTATCTTCTTTCTTTATATTAACACATTATGCTTTGATATATGTGTGTTTAATTACAACTTGCACTTTATCAGTTCGATATCGCATTTTGAACATATATATCGTTATGATTGTGTTTATTAGTATTTTTACTGTAAACTTAAGCTATAATGATATACTCTTCTGTCTGTTAAAAATATCATTTGTATGTTGACAATGATTTTATAGTGGACATTATGTTGAAGTTCAAATAGCTATGTTGATAATTAATTGTTAATTAATTTCAGAAAGTTAGAATAACTGTTTATTTTCAGTTGTTTTTTCAGTTTTGTTATTATATAACAGGGTGACTTATTATTCATAATTTAAATATTTCTATTTAAATTGTGCTTTTAGTCTTCCTGTTCACCTTTTATTAATTAATGATTAATCTAGTCTTTAGAAATGCTCTCAGCTGAGATAGGACATATAGAATACTTTAAATTAAATTTTATTTTAGTATATTTTAGTTAACAGCTATTAAATCAATCTATAGAATTTTAGTACTTTTACAAATCTTTATATTCAGAAAACTCTTTTAAAACTGGAGTCTTTCCTTAAGAAAGCAAACATTATATAATTTAGATAGTTAAAAGTTAATTATAGGATTTATTTAAGTAGAAATAACATTAGGTTAGGTTAGATTTTGCTGGTTTTAATTTCTCCTTAAGAGAAAAATCAGTTGGTAGCAGGACCACAACCTACGAGGTTTTGTTAATTCAAACACACTGGACGCTGCTTTAAGCTGATTGTGTGGACAAAACCTCCTTATTGGCCTAGTTCAAAAAAAGAGGCCAACAATCCGATATACATTTTCCTTCTCATATATCAGAAGCATAAATATCATATTCTTTCTTTGATAATCTACCTTACAGTCTCCTAGATTCATCCCCCAATACTTGTGATTTTTCACTAGATCCTAACTCGTCTTTAAGTAGCTCTTCCTCACTCCATAATTCTGGTTTAGAAGCATGTATACAGGATGGTATGCATATCATGACACCATCCATACTACCATCCATACCATCTACCATACCTCTGAATACTCCTAAGACTATACGAACCCCAAGTTCACTAGTTGATTCCACATTGGTTGCTTATGTAGTGTTACTTATATCAAATGGTTTCAAGTCTTGTCTATTTTTCATTGGTTGGTTGTATATGACCCTAGTCATCATTCGAATTATATTACACATGTTTGTATCTGTTCTAAACACTTGTGGTTCAGATCTCATGTCCATCCATCATTCATATTTTTACAATCATTAGTTTTCTCTAATTGCTCATAATTTTCCTAGTCTAGCCCCATATCCTCATGGAGGCGTTGAAGCCTTTGTCTTTGCTGTTCTATATGATAATATTTCTGATATATTAGAGTCTATTCAGACTCATATAATATATGGGAAGGTGCTACATCAGATTGGAAGAATGATATGTGATCCACATCACAATTTTGCAGCTATACAAGGAACTAATTATGTAACCAATTGCCTTAATTTGTGTACTCGTTTGGAAGGAGTGTGCACGAATCTCTTTTCCACTTCAGATTATGTTTGTAGATCAGATTTTATAAGTAGAAATACGCATTCAAATAATGCTCCTACTTCATCAAATGATGAGATACAAGGAGTCTCTCCCCTTCTTTCTTGCAGATTATACACTCTAGCACATGATCATGGAGTTCATGATTTCTTCATCAAAGTATTTCACCAGAATTAGTTCATTCAAATATTTCAAGTGAAGATAAATACATAATTGAAGACATATTTCAAATTTTGTACCCTTTCCTTTCTTGAGGGAGGATTTTCCCCATGTGGTTTTTCCTCTTTCCTCATCTTTTTTGGAAATGAATAATTGTAAAGGGTGACCATAACCTTGTTGTTGGACCCTATATACACCTATATGCATCCATATGCATCTATATTTCAGACATATCATCATAATGTTAGATTTAAAGGGGGGCGTGGGAATATTATAAACCCACTTAATACTTAGGATAAAAGTATTTAATATTTTTTTATTAAATTCTTGCCTACTAGCTTAGAGAGTTGTCATCCACTTGCACCACTTGGTCAACACTTGCCATATATACCCCATGAGTGCTTTTATCCTGATTCTGGTTTGATCATGTCCACTTTATTGATTGTCAAAATTAGTAACTGCACCTTCCTGCAGATTCTGTCTTTATTCTGCTTTAATCCAGCTTTTCTGTGGATAAGGTAAAGCTATTCAACTAGGAATATGCTATCTTTTGTTGCCAACCCATCCTCCATTATTTTCTCTACATATTCCAGGATTAACATATCTTTCCATCACTCATGCTTTAGCCAATTCGTGAGGTCCTTCATCGATTTGGAAAGTGCTTTAGCCACATATGGGTTTTATTATATTTGGTAAGTCTGCTTTATGAGCTAGCATGAGTTGTCTTCCACCAACTCAATTTTCCTTTATAAGGATGTATTAATATTGTAATAATTAATCAAGTAATTGGTTCAACATCAATTCATTTGATCAATAACACTTGGAAATATATTGGATCACTTCCCTCGTATTCAGTCTCTTTATTCTTCTCTCTATTTTCCTTGTACATACTTGTGAGAATTATCTTTGTAGCAAGATCTACCTCTTGTGTTTCTTCTTTGCATTAAGGATCTTTTTTCTACATGGTATCAGAGTTGCAATTTCTACAATTTGCATATCCATTGCATTCAAAAATTCATTGGTGCAATTCATGTAACTGTTGTTTTGATGTTCTGCCACTTTATCTGTAATACCCTTAGTTTGACCCTTGTAATGTATTGAATTAGATTATGTAAAATGATATTAATATGATAGTATGGATTCCTAGTGTGGAGCTCATGGCTAAGGATCGACTAGTGAATGGCTAGGAATGTATGATATAAATATCTCTATATGGACCATATGGTTGGATTTCCATGATGTTGTAAAAACTAGGTAAATATTGTGTCAGAAAAAGTTAAAAATGGTCCAAAATGGATTTATAAGAAGCACTAAAGAGGGGAAGAGGAAAGGGGGGCCTATGGGATAATATTTCTATATTGCCAAGTGTCAGTCTTAGATCTCACCCAATTGTTTCCATGTGGCTTAAATGAGTCATTTAAATCCAAGTATTGAATGTTTTGTGACTTTGATGGGGACATCCATCTCATGTAATTAAGGAAGCATGGGAGGAATATACTTTTTTATGACAAAGTGTAAGAGTACTTCAACCTATGGTCAAAATATAAGCCAATTATCTTTTCATCAATTGTCTCATCCTCATTAGAGTTTATCCTTCATTTTTTTCCAAGAGGGAGTTATGCGTTGGGAGGGAATAGAGGAAGATCTATGTAGCTTCATGCCGTGGAACCATTGCTAGTGACCATATTGGGAAAAATAACCAAAAATAAGCACTGCAAAGATAAATTTGCAGGCAATAGAGAAGATCATGGTTGTTAGTGAACCTAGAGGCTACGAAGGATATGAACCATTCTACCTATCATTATATGTTGCTCACGAAATGCTTGAGAAGATTTGGGTTTTGGTTCTACATGGAATTCTCTAAGGCATACAATAGCTTGTACTCTTGTTGCACACACTAGAAGCACTGTAAGGATCGAATTTCCTAAGGGAATTGTAGAGCAATGAAGGGAAATGACTTTCTTGTGCTGTATGGGGCAATGGAAGAGATTTACATGGTTGAGTGAGCTTCCTATACTACTTTAGGCCGAGTAGATTGGCTATGTGCGAGAGAAAATAAGTTAAACCGAGGAGAGAGTGCAACCTATGGTTGTTTCTTTCACTTTTGTGGATTCATATCCCAACTCGTGGGTGGTATCAACAGTTTATACTTATGGTTGGGTGCAAAGTGGCCTTTACACAACTAGTTGCTTATATCTCTTCATTTAAAAGATAAGTATTGTCTTTGTATATGGATGTCAAGTGTTTTTATTTATTTCCTGTGATGAATATGTTGGTTTATGCATGATGTATATGTAGATAGAATTTTAATTCCATTGGGATTTTGCATTATTAAAGTGCGCTTACATTCCTTATTTATAAATTCATATTATGGCAATGGGGTGAAATTTTTAAGCTTGAAATTCGTAAATATTCCCCTTTGTTGGTTAGATTGATGGATTGGGATGTTACAATATGGTATCAGAGCTTTTGGTTGTAGCATTGGGATTGCATGGGCCAAATTTTAATTCTATAGGGAGAATTCTAGGTTGCAAAGGAAGTGTTTGACAAAAACTACATGAGAAAAAAATGAGGAAATAGTTTTAAATCTTCCCATTGTTTAAATTCAAGACTCCTATACATAATATGATTGGTTGATTGGGAAAGATGTGGAGAGTAGCCGTAGTGGAAATTTTGCGTTTCAATTGGTTTTGTGTAATATGGGTGAAAAGTCATAGTTTGCATACTCACTGCATGATAAAATGCCGCCAAGAATTTTGTGGATTTAGTTATCAAATGTTGTTTTGACAAAGTCATGAGTTTGATCTAGTGGTCACTTGCTGGAAGGGTAGATTGGATTGAGAAAAAATGGGAAAGTTTCTTAAAACTGGTAGAACCATCAATGAAAAAACAAATTCAGTTCTATTATGTAATAGACAAGTTCTAGAATTAAGGAAAACAACTTCGTGTAATTTCGTATTTGGTACCTATGGCATGATTAATTTTTTTACATAATTATAAAAGTTCAAAAATTTGGAAAATTTAGGGTGGGCTTCACCTCTACCACGTGGACAAAGTAGTGACGTGGATGAGTTAGGTGGACAAGGGGGGTGTGATGTGGACTAATCATGTCGGACAAGATGCACATGTGGCATGGTTGAAGTGTTTTGTTGGCACCTAGTTGGATACAAACATATCAGGGTCTATCATAAATGGCTAGGATTGATGATGCTAGTCTCCATTGCATGATCGTAACCATTTTTGCATACGAAGATGATCATACCTTATACCAAATGGCATTGCCAAAAACCACTGAAATCAAATCATGCATAATACAACTTTTAATTATGACCATTCCCATATGAAAATGTAACTGTACCTTAGCTAAGGGCACATGCACGCGCATGGATCATATTCACTGAGCATGTTTGGGTTGTGTTATCATGATCATTTGTGCATGAGAAGATGCTCGTGCCTTAACTAGAGATATATGTGCACAAATGGTTGAGATTTGATCGCACATGTTTGATCATTAGATCTTGAGCATTTACACAATAGTAAGTGATCGTACCTTATCTCTAGGGGTAGTTGCGCGAATGGATGAGATTCAATCTGGGTCCATAAGGGGGACAAATATGGACCATTCATGCGAAGGGAAAATAGGTGCAATGACATGGGATAAGGGGTTGACAATAGTATGACATATTAGAGCCAAGAACTTCCACATATGGTCCACATAGGGTGATATGACATGTCACCCACCATGTCATGAGCATCTTGCCATGCCAACAAAAAAATAGAGAAATTATTAAAAAAGATTGGAGCCAAAAACATGTTTTGGAGATAAAAAGAGCAGTTTAACTCAAAATTTCATGATACATGCATCGTTTTGATGCCATTAAAGAAGGCTACAAAATTTCTAGTGAAAGGCTAGGATCCATTTTGCTCACGTTTTATGAAGATTTTAAAATAGCGGTTTTAAAAAACTAGTACCCAACGACACGACAGGGGCCCTATTAAAGTCAAAATTGTTATGGGTCACTCATGGTCCAAGCACATAGATAAATTTGGTGGATTATGGCCTAATTAAAAAATGTGTGAAGTCTAGGTGCAAAAGAAGGCCAAAATTCACTATTTTGGGGCATTTTTGGGGGATTTTGGAAAACTTGGAGGAAATAAAAGTGACCTTAGAAATCAAACATTTGTTTATAATGATTTTGACATTTTAGCTAATTGATTATATCAACAACTTTTGTTAGAGAAATATTTTCTAGAAATGTTTAGTTTGTGAGGTAGGCATTTTGCTAAAAATTCCAAACTTTGGAGGAGTTGCAAAAGTTAAAAGTCAACAGTTCCCGATTTTAATAAAAATTCATTGGTGCATCATATTGAAGGCCTTGAAGATGAATTGTAATTAAAATGAAGGTCACTTCACCTCCTCAGGTGGCCGGTAAGCTATTGGACCTTTTTGACTCGTGTTAGACCGGACGATATAGGCTTAAGATTTCTGCTCCTCAGAAGTCGAGAATCACAAGAGGATTAGGACCCAATAGAGAACCCTAGTAGAAGTTTTAAAAAGAAATTAAAAGTACTAACATGTGATATCTACCTACATTTAATTAGAATGAGATGAAACTATCTACGTCTACTTTAATGATATCACATCGCTGAATAATATATTGGTCCTATATCTAAGAGTGCCCTAGAGGGATACACAGTTTATTATAAAGAATAAATTACAGTACGATAAGCAATCCATTGATAGTCTATGTGCATAACAATTATTAATAACAATGAGATTTCCTTATGAGCAAATGTTCGAGTAAAAGAACAAAGGGATTGCACAAGCCTAGTCCTCGACTTATATGAGTGTTCAAGCATATGAGTTGTGGACAACTCTTAGCAAAACAAAAGTAACATGCACAAGAAGTTATAATTTGTTTGGATAACATAATCATTGTCATGATAAAAAAAAAAACCCATGCAAGGCTACCTGCAAAATGACATGCTCACCTGAATAATTCTCAGATATATAATATAAGACAATGTTCTACATGAACAGTTCTACATGAACATTAGTTACAACATGATAATCATCAAAAGTAATGCTTGGAATGAAATGTAAATAATACATGAAAGATGATCAAGTTGGTTAATCTATAATAATCCTAGCAATGTTAGTTACATAGCTAGTTGTCAAGGGAATGAATACTTAGCCATAGGCTGAGTAGGAACCTACTCTCTACAAATCCTCTCGTGATAACTACAGAGTGAAAGCATTGAATCCTTGATAGTTAGATATGTAAAGTAAAACTATATACTACCATGAAAAAAGATCGATCTAAGCTAAAAATAGTTGGTTCTATATATATGGGATTGGAAGAGTATAAATCATAACCCACAAACAAACAATAATAAAAATGTGCCCAGAACTAGGGTGGACTTACCTCCCACTCGTGTCCTACATGTGAACATCGTGGCTATGGAGTTCGATTCCCTCATGTTCATCCTCAATACTGAGTAGAAATAGATCCCTCCTTCCCTCTGGTTGCATCCAATGCTTGCCATTCAAGAATTGAATGAGCTTGTAGAGAAAGTCATTAGACATGATTAACAAATGAGGTCATCATGGGGAGAGGGTGATATTTTCTAACATTGGTTTGGATTTTTCTCCCTTAATCAACGAGTTCAACTAGATGGTTTTGGGGATGCGGCCTTACCAAGTAGAGAATTCCATGACTGATGCCCTCAAAGAATTTAAAGCGGTAATTACCACGAACATAGGAGAAAGCGTCTCCTCCTTTGAGGATGATCCAACTACTGCCATATTCATGGAGGATTGGGATAAACCTATGGTCATGTGTATGTGCCACAATGATAAACCTACCCATGTGGAGTGGTGATGGGGAGCCCCATGGGATGGAAACCTGACCTAGTAACGTGAGGTTGGCCCATGGTTAACATTGGATAAATGTATGTTAATGTAGGATTAATGCATAACATGTACATATGGTTTAATGTAATGGTTAATGTAGGGATAATGCATTGCATATATAAATATAGTGTAATGAATGTATATTGTAAGTGCTTTGTAAGAATGTAGTGACTCTATATAGTTGTGTAAGTGCTTTGTCTATAAGCATGTAAAAGTAAGAATGTGTAAGCTAACTAAAAGAGAATGAGGGTGGTAACCTAATAACAAGTCCACCTCTCATTTACTGAGTTGATGAGATGAACTCCAAGCAAGGCCAGTGTAGATAAGCATTTTGGTTTGTGGCTAGACTAGAAATAGTTGTATCTAATCAAAGAATAAGAATGTATACTAACTATAGGTTCAATCCTAGGTTGCGACTAGCTTGGATAATGGAAAGTCAATGAAGGGGTATGTAGTTGATTATATTACATATGCAATTGCAGTAGTCTAAGTTTTTTGTATAGTGAAGGTAAGTGCTCATCCACTTATCTCCTTATTAGTTAAATATGTATCATGACTTGGTGTTTAAAAGAAAAAATATCTAAGTGTGTTGGCTACATGACAACCTGGAAATGTTTAGTTATTGTTTCACATATGACATGGTAGAACAACTTAAAATAATTGCATAACATAGCAAGGCTTGTCATAAATAGGAATTTTTTTATCATCGTAAGATTCACTACTTTCAAATAACTTTCCTATCATAATTCGTGTAAAATATTCAATGGCATACGTATCATTATCAAGGTAGTAAATCATGGCTAAAAATGAACATATACTGAGTTCCTTTGACAGGGATATATTTTGATTCATACATGTATTGTAGTTGTTACTAAATCTTCCTTTTACACATGGAAAGAAACAATCATGCCATTTTTTTTCAATGATCTATCTTGTTGTCACAACTGATCAAAACATTACAAGATCTTCAGTGGTGGGCACACCTACATGTATTTTTGTCATAGCAGTTTTAAACATCTCGACTAACATCGTAAAATCATTCTTTCCTATTCTATTTGCATCTCAAAAATTAGATTGCTCTCATCATGCAACATGAATGAATAACAAAGAGAAAATAAACAGAGTAAGAGTGATTGCTTCCCTTGGAATTTTCTTTAATCAATCTTGTCTTGCCATGTATCACAACATGTCATCATTCACTCCCACAGTCATTTGTGACAAAGACCAAAACTTAAATGTCGGCCTACAATTACTCCTTAAGGTTTGTTTGAAGATGAGTCGAGATGAGGGAGGAAGGACTTCCTTGATCATCACCTTGTTAATTTATGTTATTTGCAAAAATTAAACTCGCTTGTTAGTTAAAAAAAGATGCATCTTCCTATTTCATTTTTGATCCCAAATAGAGTCGAGTGTTGTAACATAATCTATGATACCACTTGCAACATACATGATACCCTCAATAATTAGTTGGCGTATGGGGTATACTGTTTTTCTTTTTTTAACCCCCTAACAACATGAACAATACACATTATTGCATTAGTATCATCATTAGATATATGTAATTTTACGATGCACAAAATATTTTAAGAAAATTAAACTAAATAGCTATTCAACCATAGTCATTACACCTATCAATACATGAAACACTGGTCTCATAGTCAACTAATCATTTATCACTTTAAAAAGTAATTAGTTCTTTGAATCATAAACATGCACATTATGGATAAGAAAACAATCATAATGTTCATGCGTTAATACATAAGTTTAATATTCAATAATAATGATCTATAAATGATAACATTTTTATCACCAATGTCACACCTTCTAGATATGCAAACAATAATGTAAAGTTTATTCCACATTGTATGTATTTCATCTAACCACATGCATCAAGGGAAACATCAAATCTAAGGCCCCGTCGTTCAATCTCGGTAACATAATGTATCATCATTATCTTAAACATGTCGAATACAATAGAACATTTAAGTATGCATATGATAAGGCTTCACTTCAATGTCTTTTTTCATACAATTCCCAATATATTAATATAGTTTGAATCCCTTCATGTGTAATTTGAAACATATTGGTTAAGTAACCACTTGACGATACGTCAAGGAAAGCGACCAGCATCAACAACCTATACCTTATTGCATAACAAGAACCACGTGGACATTGCTACCAACTTTGTATTATGAAGAAAAAAAAAGTTTGTGGCTGCTATGAAGGAGTTGTTTTTTTTTTCTTCATTTGAAGCTAAATAATAATAGTTTAAAAGTTAAAATTGGACTATCAAAACTTTATGACATATAAATCTCTTTGATAACTAATTTTATTAATGTAATAAACAAACAAGAATTCTTTATACATTTTAGTTGTTAGAAAAAATAAACAAAATATTTTTAATAGCAACAATAACTTCAATTTGAATAATAGTTTAACATCATATTTATGTTTGTTTTTTATTAATATTAAAATTTATTGTTTGTATTTTTGTTTTTTTATTAATATAAAAATTAATTAATTTTATTAATTATATTTTTTTGAAAATTAAAAACTATACACTTTAATGTGCTTAGAAAACTCTGTACCTATAGTTTAAATGGATTAAAATATAAGACATGTAGGCTTAAATGGATCATAGTTATAACACATTGGAACTGGAAATCGGCACAGGCCTTTCCCAAGTTCTCCAGAAAGGAGAGCGGGCTAGGAAAAGTTTCCCATGGACACCAGTAGAACACTCTGTATATCATATTTAGTTGCTAAAAATTATTAAAATGACTGAATTATTAAAATAGCTTTTGCACCCTGTTTCCAAATGAATAGAATTTCTCTCATAATACTCTTAGTTGTTCATTTTGGTTGAGAATTACATTAAGGATTGAAATCCAATGTCATGAAAAAGAAGGAAAAAATAAATTGTATTGTCTAGAAATGTCCATGTTAATCAATGGGACTGAAAATAGTGTAGAAACAGAGACTAAAAAATGTAACTCTACATTAAGACTTCAATGCAATATGAGTAATGTAAACATAGTGAAAGGTTGGAAACCGAAAGAAAAAAAAATGTTGAGATCAAGCATGAGATGAATCCCAATCTCTTGGGTGTTTCAAATATAAACTCTTCTCTTCACAGAGTAGATGTTAGTCTCAAATATCTTCCTGACATATTCTGTAAGAGAACTTTCTAGATTGATATTTTTACAGTTCAGGAAGGCTCTTCCTACAACTGACCTACTTATGCTACAGGTGAGACCTACTTATGCTACAGGTGCTCAGGTGATGGGACATATGAAGATATTCCAAGTGGGCAACCTAACAGTGGTATCGAGGCCGATTGTTCTTAGGGAATCTATCTATGTGCATGAATGACCTCACATTTTATTGCATGACTGGCTCATTACCATTGCAACATATGAATCTATCTATTTATGTGCATGAATGGCTCATTACCATTGCAACATTGTTGTCGATCCACGTACCTGGAGCAATGCTAGTTTGTCTGTGTGAGTGAATTCCCATTCGAATTGCTGGATGATGTGAAAGAGTCAGGAACCACTACAAAATAATTGTTGTCTGCCACCAGTTGGGGAGTCTCATTCTGGAAATGAGGGTTACCATAATGTCCATCACCTCTCCACAAAATTTTATGAGTCATATTGCATTCATAAATATATGAAGAACAAAGATTACCAGAAGCAAAATTCTGCTGCAATCTTTCTTCAACAAGTTCTGGAGATTAGTCTCTAAATTTCTTCTTTGAATTGCATGAGTGTGAAAGTTTGGATTACTTAATGCCAGTTTTGAAGACATGCTAAAACTGGTAAAAGAATATCTTTAACCTGACATATTTTTGAAATTTGTCTGTGTATATAGAGAGTGTGGGACGTGGAAGGCATAGTGTACAAATTCAATCGTTTATTTCATTACATAGATAGAGATTTTGTCATCGCTGCTGGAATGAGTGTGGACACCAAAATACATCTGAATGCGTTGCAAAAGTATTCAGTAAATTCTTCAGTCAAACCAATGATCATGCATTTATCAGTTGATTTCAGAGCCATTCAATTTTTTAAACCTCAACATGACTTCAATCGATCCACATTCCTTGGAGTGATACTATAGTTTCCCTTTGATGTATCTTGTGTGGGATTGTTGGAGCTTATTTTATGGTATTCTTCATGGCGCATAAAATAATGCCCTCCTGCGTCCATGTTTCTCAAATCAAGGGCAAAATTTCGACTGCATATTGTTAGCAAATTCCTTCACCTAGAAGTGATGTGTATGCCCTCTTTGGGTCAATTTTGTTGCTGTACCCTCATACTCCTTTACAAGCTTGAGTAATTCATTATGTGTTTTCATCTCTTGAGGCTTGTTAGAGACTGTGTTGAAGATATTTGAAAATTGAAATTGTCTACAAATGAAAGAACTGACTTCCATTTAAGGGATTTGTTGTATGCCAATAAAAACAAAACACCCCATTGTTATGTGAGCTTGTGTGCACCATCACACGGTAAAATCCAACAATGCATATAATTATACACGATCATGAATTTGAGCCACATTCTAGACGCATGATTTATTCATGAATGGAGGCCATTTCCAATGTTATATAAATCAAAATTGTTAGAAATAGGTTGATAGCCCATCTCTATTTTAAGTGGGGATCCATTGAAAGCGAGGAACTGCGGCAACATTAAAATTAGATGGGGATGTGGATGAAAGTGAGTTGTTGTTGGTGTCGATCTCACAATAGAAACGTGCTTGGTTCTCTTGCTGGTGGCGGTTTATTTGTTTATACTTGGTGTTTTTGTATGGTAAAGGCTGCGTGGAGCTGCCTCTTCTCTGTCTGATGGTGGAGACCAGTGTAGACTGTAAAATATTGCTTCACTAAACTCTAATCTGATATGCATATCTGAATGACTAGAGTTTCATGCTTTCAAAAGATTTTAGATGATTAACGATGAAGATTACGTCTAAAAGGGATTGGCTTCTGGAAGTTTCCAGCATTGTAGTGTAGTTTCCAGTAGATTATTGAGGAGGAGCAGTTGCCAATAAGTAGTCAAGGCTATTCTTCTCTTATCCTACTTGCAACCTGGTGACTCCATCCAGACTTGAACTCGAGCAGTGTGAAGAAGACTCAAGAAAGACCATAAAAGAAAAAGTGACGAGCTGTGACAATTAACTTGTAGAAAATATTTTCTTTTTCTTTTGTTTTTGAACTGCCACACACTTATTACGTGAAACCCTACCTTTCTATTCGACAAGTTTATTTCCACCAAATTTTATCCTAACAAGTCTTTACACTTGACTACGACATACTCCACTTCGACAAGACTCAAGCGTAGACCAACTCCTTCTTGGACATGCTTATAATACCAAAAGAGTATCTTAGTTATATAAAGTATATCTTTCACTTTGACATGAAATACACCTTTTTACCACCAGGTAAATCTAGATAACTACGACATGACTCCACTTCAACAAGTCCACATTTAACTGAATTTTATAAAAGGACATTTCTTTATTTATTAGTTATAACATGAAAAACACATTTCACCACTCCATAAGTTAAGGTGAACCTCGACACAACTATACTATTCACCACTCCATAAGTTAAGGTGAACTTCGACACAACTATGCTATGACAAACCCAAAGTATTAAATAACTAAAGTATTTAGTGAGACTTTTGTCGAAGTTTGTTAAGATAAAACTTTTACACAATAAAATTTGGGAGATTCTTGATTTAATTTACAAACTGTAAATGTTAATTTCTTTCACACAAGTAATTATGGAGAAGATTGTGTGGCATAAGAAAATTATGGCCGCATACATATTTGAACTTCACTTGTATTTTTCACTTTTATAGAGCTTGGGCTCTCAATACTTTCCAAAACCATGAGCTTGAGCTCTAGAGCACTTCTTAGACTTTTTCCTTCTTCTCCTTTCTCTCTTACTTTGTTCGTCTCCTACATGCTCTGTTTTTAGATTTCTTCTACATATACAAAGACTTAATTTTGCTTCTCTTGGAGGTCACCGACTAACATTAAAGATTGCAATTTAATTTATGACTGTATATTTACCTAATACCTTGACTTGTATAACAAAAACACAACTGAATAAATAAAAGGAAGTGTGCACAATGCCCGCTGAGAGACTTATTGACAACTCCGTACTTCTACAGAATTTAACTGAATAGACTGGGATTTTAAAGACATCAACTAGTAATTAATTTCATCAAAACTCCCCCTTAATTATGAGTAGATGGGGATCATTAAAAAAAAATTACAACATATTTCAGAGCTTGAACTTGTTTCGTGCATGACAAAATTCACCGAGCAGAACTTGTCACTCCTAAACAACTTCGGAGATACTTGAATGTGTCCCTTGTCAATGGTTTTGTAAATATGTATGCCAACTGATCTTCAGACTTGCAAAACTCTAAACAAATTTCTTTATTATATACCAATTATCTTATGAAATGATATACTTTATGTCAATGAGCTTGGTTCTCTTGTGGAACACATGGTTCTTCGACGATGAAATGGATGACTATTGTTGCAGTAAATGGTTGTGGGTTCTTGTTGGTTCTGCGACATATCCTTTAACATCCTCCGCATCCAAACAAATTGACATGCAACTCTTGTAGCCGTGAAATACTCTGCTTCTACTGAAGAAAGAGTTACAATGGGTTGTTTCTTTGAAATGCACGACACAACACTTGTACCAAAGTAAAATGTGTACCCATACGTGCTTTTCCTGTCATCTATTCTGCCTCCACTATTGTTGTTAGTGTGTCCAATAAGTTTAAAATTTTATGAGGTTGAATACAAAATACCAAGGTCCTTTGTGCCACTCACATACCTCAGAATTCTCTTACATGCTTTCCAATGAGAGTCTTTTGGTGACTCCATAAACCTTGAAATCATACTTACTCCATACATTATGTTTTGTCTTGTCACAGTTACATACATAAGGGTTCTAACCATCCTTTTAAATAGCGTAGGATCTACATTTGATCCATCATCATCGTTGCTGAATTTTAATCTTGTTATCATTGGTGTTGGGGATGACTTGTAATTAGCCATATTAAATATTTTCAATACTACGTTTTCATACTTGGAATATGATATAAATATACCACTTTCATATTGTTGGACTTCAATGCCCAAAAAATACTTCATAAGACCCAAAATCAGTCATTTCAAATTCACTTTCCATGATTGATCTAAAATCCTTTATGCCAAAATCATTACTATAAAAATTAAATCATCTATATACATGTGGACAATTAGCATGTTACCTTTTTCATTAACCTTGATATCCAACGTTTGTTCACATTCAATTCTATGGAATCCATTTTTGATGAGATAGAAATCAATGCGACTGTATCAAGCTATAGGAGCTTGCTTCAAGCCATAAAGTTCTTTTTTCATCCTGTATAATTTGTGTTCCTGTCCTATAACTTCATATCCTTGTGGTTGTTCCACATACACTTCACCCTTCATATAGCCATTCAAAAATGCAGATTTAACATCAATTTGATAAATAGGCCATTTTTTTGGTGCAACAATGACCAAAACTGTTCTAACTGTGTCCATTTGTGCAACATGTGCAAAATTTTCATTGAAGTCTATGTCGGGCTGCTGTGTGAACCCTCTTACAACCAATATTTCCTTATGCTTCTACACATTCCCATCAACATCTTGTTTGGTCTTATAAATCCATTTGATGCCAATTACATCCTTATCTTTTGGTACATCTACCAGTTCCCATGTTTGATTTTTATCATTGCATTCTATTTCTTCATCCATGGCTTGTGCACATACTTCATCTATTTGAGAAAATAATGAAAAAATGGAGAATGAACTTGGTGTATCAATCTCATATATTTCACGCATACTTCTTGTCTTTATTGGATTTGTTGATGTTGACCTCGTTGAACTGCTTGATGGAGTTTGTTGAGCTCTTGGTGTGTTTGTTAGTGTAGCTTGAGCTACGACTTGTGTCAAAGTTCCTTCTGCTAAAACATGTCGCGTTGTCCTAGGAGTTGATGGGGCTACAACATTTTGGCTTACATGTGGTGTTTGAACCAATTCCTTCATCATGTCATCATATTCTATAGTCGACACAATCTTAAGATTCTTCTCGATGATTCCATCCCATGCTTCAGGGTCAGTGCAAGAAGATGAGGGACCTTTAAGATGCAATCCTAGTTTTCAAAAACAAGATCATGTTAACAAAAAATACATCAACCCGAGCCTGACATAGCACTTGGTATGGTTCAACCCGAGCCTGACATGTCATGGGACATGTAGGATCGGAAGCCATATCGCGTACGCGTTATATAAATACAAAACGCGCTCGCGATATGTAGTTATAAAACGTGTACGCGATTTGTAAATCATAAAAAAAAATGAAATACACAGGCCCAAACCCGCGGCCCATTTTAACAATCAAGAACGTGAATTCGAAGGGCCATTGGAGCGTTTTGGAGCGAGACCATTGCTTGGGATTGTTGCAGGAGCTGATTCAGGTTGAGGGGAGGAGATTTCACTCATGCATTGTCATCCAACAAGGTAATTCAATCACCCAAAGCATTTTTTTGTCAATTTTTACCCTATAATTGTTTTTTTAATAAAATAATCAATCCAACAACTCCCAAGCTAATGTTTGATGGGACAAAGAAACTTTGTTTGATTTTGAGCTGCAAAATTAAAAAACATAACTACACAAACCATTTATATAATTTTAAAGGAGTTGGAACTTTTTTATATAAATTTTATATTGTTTAATTCAAATAAGTTTAAATGTTTCATAAATTTATATGGAATATAAAGCTTGTCAATCTATATAATACTTTACTTTTATATATATAAAAGTTTACATATCATAATATCAATATAACAAGTAATTTATACTAATGGAAGAAAGAAACTTCCTTTTATTTTGAGTAACAAAATTCAAAAACATAGTTGAAGAAATAACTGATGTAATTTTAAAAGATTTGGATTTTTTTATTAGTTCTTTTAATAAGGTATTGGCATTGTATATTTTAGATAGAACTAGAGTTTTTCACATGAAAACATGCACAGGAAATTTAACAATACTTCCCCATCTTAGTGGATGGTAGAGGTTGTAAACCCTAGGCTATTTTAACAAAATGCCTGACCCCAAAAAACTCTTAAAAAAAACAGTATGAAAATGTCTTACCAATTGAACTAACTTGAAACTTTGATAGAACAACAAAATTGTGGAAGTGTTAAATCTATTTTGTAAATGAAAATAATTTTAAAATTGATATATGTAAAAGTCACCAATGAGGGTGAAGAAGTGCCTTAACTTCTAGAAAGAAGTTGAACGAAACTCATTATTTAATTGTTAAATGTCTAATTTTATGTTTTAAATGTATGTAAGTGAATGCCATTAAATTGCTTGTAACTTGAGTTTTCCTTAATTTACATTTTCAATTTTGAAGAGATGTCATTATATACCATGTATACGTTTCTAATTATTTTCTTATTGATTTTTTTATTGCAGTTGCGACTATGGACCCCAATGCTGAAATATTGATTAAGCTTGCCTAGTTGAGAGGTTTGAGTACTGCTTTTAGTGGTGGTGATAGGATTCGATGTTCACTTGCATCCACTTTGGATGCAATTATTGAGACTATCACATTGTCAAACAACATACTATATGATATTACTTCATATAGAGAAAGAAAAAGACGTGAGTACGCTGATGGGATTAGCTACAGTGCGATAAAAAAGTTGAAAATCACCAAAGAGCATATATTTTCATTGTTTAGGGACCCTCGCACGGGGGAAATCCCAAATGCAAATAGGCCACATATCTCTATCGAGTGGTGCACATATCAACCATTTGTTGATAACTGGATGGAGAGATGGTATATGGTTTTTGATATGCCACCACACAACAACAGGGAAATCCCATTGTACTTCCTTCGGAAGATGTATGCAGAGTTCGTGTTGGGCAAACACATAAACTATTTTGATATATTGGCGTTTCAGGGGATCGGTGGGGGGATGCCCCAAAACCGACCCAATGCCAGGCTTCGAGACGTTGATCGCCCTATCCCTGCACCTCGCAGGCAGTTGCCTGGGCCAGATGTCCCACTTGTACATCATGTTATTCGACAGACACGTGAGGAATTTTTGAGTTTGGCACGGGCCGTTGTTCGCCATAGCACTATGGTTCAACATATGGGTGAGCAAGGGACATCTGTCCCTGGTGTGGTACATACACCAGGTCTTCATGGTGCAGGACCATCTTCTAGTGCAGTACCACCCACTGGTGCAGGACCATCTACTAGTGCAACACCATCAACACATTCCCAGCCTACTTTTGAGCCTCACGAGTGCACATCGTGTGGTCGTCCATGCTATGGTCTTTCATCAGATGTTGTCTTCAGTGGGTTTTTGAGTGATGTATGTATATGGTTAATTGTAATAAAGTCTTCATTTATTTTCCTCTTTGTACACATATGTATAGTTTGAGCTAATATATTAATTTTGTGAACTTGCAGTTGATGCTTAATTCCGACAGTGACGCCCCAGAGTATCATGTCCCACACTCTACACAGGGGCAGGACATTCCATCCACTGATCCCGTATCTCACACCGAGGTAAACATTTTAAAATTTCAGTTTTTTAATACTTGTTAAATTGTTAATTTCCACATATTGTACATGTTA
The DNA here is from genome assembly GCA_001517045.1 of Pseudotsuga menziesii. Taxonomy (NCBI): domain Eukaryota; kingdom Viridiplantae; phylum Streptophyta; class Pinopsida; order Pinales; family Pinaceae; genus Pseudotsuga; species Pseudotsuga menziesii. Next base: position 491,651 of record LPNX011170605.1, read on the forward strand.
GTTCACTAATGTTATCTACGGTCTAATATTTACAATTATTAAACTTGCAGATGCCGGATCCTTCACGGGGGAAAGCAGTGATAGAGGTAGGATCCATGGTCGTATCGACCGAGGAAATATCTAGGCAGATGCTAGATCCTACACGAGGGGAAGCAGTGATGGAGGTAAACATTTTAAACATTTAAAAATTGTCCTTTTTTAAATACATGTATGTTCGTTGAATCATCCATGTCTAGCTACATGAACTCTTGTTGACTATAGGCTGGTACCGAAACACCTGGACCATTTCCTAGAGTTGTATCTCCTCATAGGCCATATGTGAACAAGGGTCAAGTGTATATGAGACGGCCTACTCCTAGAAAGAGTGAAGTTGTCCACGACCATGGAGATACTGATACCATGGTAATTTGTATATCCTTCGATGATATTTCTTGGTTAACTTGAAATCTAGTGCATGAAATATTTTGTTAATGTTTGATTTGCATGTTTACTGCATTGGGAGCCAGAGTTTACTATTGAAAACCTTGCAGGGATGGTTGATGCAGCAGTCAGTGCTGCATCTACAATGGCAACAAGTCAGACAGAGGTACAACTATTTGAACATGATATAGACATAGTGTGTTATTGTTGTCTATTGTTTATTCATGCACATTTCTAACTATTTCAAGATTTGGTGATTGTAGCCACCACCCCCACCAGGTCTTGCCCCCTCTGGTTTGACCATGAATGCGACCATCATTCATGTTCAACCAACAGCTCCATCTGCTACACAAGAAACCCAATCCCCTTTGTCACAGTCTCTCACTGAGGTGAGATGTCCATTAATGAACAATTGTTTCATGCAATGTCCATTAACATTTTCATAATTTTTGAGTTAATTTAGATATGGTATTTTATTGAGCTAATGTATTAGTACATAGTTAATTGAATTTAACAATTGATATTTAATTTGCAGGATCTAGAGATGCACACTGGTCCTATAGTTGTGCCTACAGGATCACCCTCAAGAAAGAACAAGAGGAAGCTTGAGTTTTGATGTGTCTTATGGGATATGTACATATCGATACATGTGTACATTTGGCTTGGACAGTTTTGGATACATGTACTTTTGGAGACCTGTACATTGACATTTCACTTACATGTACATGTGGCTTGGATAGTTTTGGATACATGTACATGTGGCTTGGATAGTCTTGGATAGTTGTGGAGAGACATGTACTTCTGGTTACTTTTGGATATATATGTACTTTTCGATACTTTTGGATATATATGTACTTTTGGAGACATGTACACAATTGACATTTCAGTTATAAATGAATGATACATTTCACTTTGAATTTGTTCTTTGGTTTCCACATGTTCTTGTGTCAATCTATTGTATTGATTTGTGAGGATTATCTATTACTTATGAATGCACTATGTCAAAAGAAAAAACTATTATATTTAAAGGTTTCAATGATCTCAATACATGCACACTAAAGTCAAAGTTCTTGCTCATGTAATTTAATAAATATAAGTGCAATACAATGTATTTCAAGGTTTCAATGAACTCACTACTTGCACACCAAATGGATATATCTAATTAAAAATTGTGAGTTTGGGTTCATTACATTACAAGTTAAGTCAATGCTCAAGTGTAATTCAATAAAAGTAAGTGCAATACATGATTTACATTTCATCAACAACCAACAACACTATTCAACAAACCTCATGCACCCAATGACTAATCACTCAGAATTAAAGGAACTACAATAGAATCCAAAGACTGAGAACCAACTTTGTGAATCAACATGATTTGAAGCATAAGTCCATCGGATTTGAAAAAGTTCAGTTCGACATTAGATTGATTCTGAATTGAGTTGTGACAGTAAGATAAGATTAGGGTTAGGATTAGGGTTTCCTTGGTAGGGTTATGGTAATGGGACATGCATGTTAAACAATAAACCCTAGTTAGGGATAGGGTTTTCCAAGTTTGGCCTTTGTTGGCATGAAATGCTTTGTCCAGCTTTAGCTCTCATTGGCGTGACTGCATTGTCCCTACTGAGCGAAACCCTAGCTTCAGAAACCATCGTAGATGGAGGTCATTGGGCAACAGAGAGGAGGGAGAGGCCCCCCTAGCTAAAATCCCTCGTTACGAATCCAACGGAATCGACGGTTCGTCGGTCGGAGGCCTGAGCATTGATCTATGGCGAGTTGCAGGTCACCTCCAGATACCGTTTAGGGACACCTGGTGGACTTGGGCTCGGTGCGCAAAAAACCTCACGGAGCGGCAATTTTGAATTCTGTCAACTCCTGCTAGTGTGTTTGGGCATGGGAAATATGGAAATGCCAACCATATCCCCACCATTCGTGGCTTTCCAGCTTTGGCCCTCGTTGGCGTGACTGCATTGTCCCCTACTGAGCGAAACCATAGCTTCAGAAATCACCGTAGATGGAGGTCATCGGGCAATGGAGAGGAGGGAGAGCCCCCCCCCTAGCTAAAATCCCTCATCATGAATCCAACAGAATCGACGGTTCGTCGATCAGAGGCCCAAGCATCGATCGATGGCGAGTTACATGTCACCTCCAGATACCGTTCAGGGACACCTGGTCGACTTGGGCCCGGTGCGCAAAAAACCTCACGGAGTGGCAATTTTGAATTCTATCAACTCCTGCTAGTGTGTTTGGGCATGGCAAATATGGCAATGCCAACCGCATCCCCACCATCCGTGGCTTTCCAGCTTTGGCCCTCGTTGGCATGACTGCATTGTCCCCTATTGAGCGAAACCCTAGCTTTAGAAACCACCGTAGACGGAGGTCACCGGGCAATGGACAGGAGGGAGAGTCCCCCCCCTAGCTAAAATCCCATGTCACGAATCCAACGGAATCGACGGTTCATCGTTCAGAGGCCCGAGCATCGATCTATGGCGAGTTGTAGGTCACCTCCAGATACCGTTCAAGGACACCTGGTGGACTTGGGCCCGGTGCACAAAAAACCTCATGGAGCGACAATTTTGAATTCTATCAACTCCTGCTAGTGTGTTTGGGCATGGGAAATATGGCAATGCCAACCGCATCCCCACCATCCGTGGCTTTCCAGCTTTGGCCCTCGTTGGTGTGACTGCATTGTCCCCTACTGAGCAAAACCCTAGCTTCATAAACCATCGTAGACAGAGGGCATCGGGCAATGGATAGGAAAGAGAGCCCCCCCCTAGCTAAAATCCCACGTCACGAATCCAACGGAATCGACAGTTCGTCGATCGGAGGCCCGAGCATCAATCTATGGCAAGTTGTAGGTCACCTCCATAAACCGTTCAGGGACACCGGTGGACTTGGGCCCGGTGCACAAAAAACCTCATGGAGCAGCAATTTTGAATTCTGTCAACTCCTGCTAGTGTGTTTGGGCATGAGAAATATGGCAATGCCAACCGCATCCCCACCATCCGTGGCTTTCCAACTTTGGCCCTCGTTGGCGTGACTGCATTGTCCCCTACTGAGCGAAACCCTAGCTTCAGAAACGACCGTAGACGGAGGTCATCAGGCAATGGATAGGAGGGAGAGCCCCCCCCCTAGCTAAAATCCCACATCACGAATCCAACGGAATCAACGGTTCATCGATCGGAGGATCGAGCATCTATCTATGGTGAATTGCAGGTCACCTCCAGATACCGTTCAGGGACACCTGGTGGACTTGGGCCCGGTGCGCAAAAAACCTCATGGAGGGGCAATTTTGAATTCTGTCAACTCCTGTTAGTGTGTTTGGGCATGGGAAATATGGCAATGCCAACATCATCCCCACCATCCATGGATTTCCAGCTTTGGCCATCGTTGGCGTGACTGCATTGTCCCCTACTGAGCGAAACCCTAGCTTCAGAAACGACCGTAGACGGAGGTCATCGGGCAATGGATAGGAGGGAGAGGCCCCCCCCAGCTAAAATCCCACGTCACGAATCCAACGGAATCAACGGTTCATCGATCGGAGGCCCGAGCATCGATCTATGGCGAGTTGCAGGTCACCTCCAGATACCGTTCAGGGACACCTAATGGACTTGGGCTCGATGCGCAAAAAACCTCATGGAGCAGCAATTTTGAATTCTGTCAACTCCTGCTAGTGTGTTTGGGCATGGGAAATATGGCAATGCCAACCGCACCCCCACCATCTATGGCTTTCCAGCTTTGGCCCTTGTTGGCGTGACTGCATTGTCCCCTACTGAGCGAAACCCTAGCAAGTCTAGCTGATAAACATGCCTTAGTAAAAATATGGTGCGTTACAGTCCATGCATGCCAAGTGGCATCTCGGAAAAAATATACACATGTACTAGTGTTAACATGTTGCATCAACAGTATAATTTAAATTTTGAGTTAAAAACATTGGTTTTGCTTTAATATAGCTTTTGTTTATAGATATAAACCTACACCATGCATATTATAGAACTTATTAGGTTAAGGGTTACACTCTTGAGATTTTTCTTTAGGGTACTGGGAAAAGGAAAAATATTGCTTCCACCCACATATACTTTGTGTTTACTTACACATGTTGCATGCTTTTCCCTACAAAATGCCATTGTCTAAAGGGAATTATCACATAATAGATATTATATTGTTGAAGGAATGAAAGAACCCTATTACTCATAATGATGAATGATGATGATGTTCATGATGTTGACAGTGATGATGATGAGGATGTTGATGATGATGATGATGATGATGATGTTGATGGTGATGATGTTGATGGTGATGATGTTGATGATGATGATGATGTTCATGATGTTGTTGGAGATGATGATGATGAGGATGATGATGATGATGATGATGATGAAGGTGATGAAGATGATGTTGATGGTGAT